>JARFOD010129194.1:0-28125 GCA_031763545.1 Mopalia muscosa
AAATAATAATACACCTATATGAAAGAATAATAATACACATATCTGAGAGAATAAAAATACATGTTTCTAAAAGAATAATAATAATACACCTCTCTGAGAAGATAATAATAAACCTCTCTGAAAGAATAATAATAAACCTCTCTGAAAGAATCATAATACACCTATCTGAGAGAATAAAAATACACCTATCTGAGAGAATAAAAATACACCTATCTGAGAGAATAATAATACACCTATCTGGGAGAATAACAATACACCTATCTGAGAGAATAATAATACACCTATCTGGGAGAATAACAATACACCTATATGAGAGAACAATAATACACCTATCTGAAAGAATAATTATACACCTATCTGATAGAATAAAAATACACCTATCTGGAAAGAATAATAATACACCAATTTGAGAGAACAATAATACACCTATCTGAGAGAATAATACACCTATCTGAGAGAATAATACACCTATCTGAGATAACAATAATACACCTTTCTGAGAAAACAATAATACACCTATCTGAGATAACAATAATACACCTATATAAGAGAATAATATTAATAATACACATACCTGAGAGAATAATTATACACCTTTATGAGAGAATAATAATACGCCTGTCTGGAAAGACTAATAATACACCTATTTGAGAAATATTAATACACATATCTGAGAGAATAATAATACGCCTATCTGGAAAGAATAATAATACACCCATTTGAGAGAATAAAAATACACTTATCTGGAAAGAACAATAATACACCTATTTGGAAAGAATAATAATACACCTATCTGATAGAATAATAATAGGCCTGTCTGGAAAGAATAATAATACACCTATCTGAAATAATAATAACACACCTATATATTTGAGAGAATAATAATAAACATACCTGATAAAATAATAATACACCTATCTGATAGAATAAAAAAACACATATCTGGAAAGAATAATAATACACCTATCTGATAGAATAATAATACACCTATCTGAGAGAATAATAATACGCCTGTCTTGAAAGAATAATAATACACCTTTATGAGAAAATAATAATACGCCTACCCGGGAAGAATAATAATACACCTATTTGAGAGAACAATAATATAGCTATTTGAGAGAATAATAATACACCTCTCTGAGAGAATAATAATATAGCTATTTGAGAGAACAATAATACACCTATCCGAGAGAATAATAATTGACCTATCTGAGAGAATAATAATACACCTATCTGGAAAGAATAATAATACACCTCTTTGAGAATAATACTACACCTATCCGATAGAATAATAATACACCTGTGTAAAAGAGTAATGGTAGACCTATCTGAGAGAATACAATAAATCTATGTGAAATGAATAATAATACACCTATCTGGAAAGAATAATAATACATCTATCTGGAAAGAATAATAATACACCTATCTGGAAAGAATAATAATACATCTATCTGGAAAGAAACGTCACTTTCTAAAAGACACAAAAACTATTTATCTGGAAATAGCAAAATGAACCTATCTGGAAACAGTTAGAATAGAATTCAGCAGAACAAACTTGAGACAGAAAGAAAAAAGGCATTCGCTTATTTTGAACTTTGGAAAACTTAAAATGTTTGAATGAAAAAGCAAGAAACTTGCCGAACAGTACAGAGACAAACAAAAATGGTTATATCAACATTGCAATCTTCAAAACGTTTTCTCAAGGTGTCATATCTGAATTTGGAATAATAAGACTTGTTGCTTAAGGTCCGGCATATCTCCACACTAAATCTGAGGCGTCCAGTTGAATCAGTTGTTATTTAGTCCACTTGTTAAATTTAGTCCAGTGTCTAAGTGGGTTTCCATGCACAACAAAGTCATGACGCAAAGCCGATTTATCCTCATCAGTCATCTCCATGGACAAACAAGATGACAGCAAATATAGTTTGGGCACAAATAGGACTCTGAGATAATCCAAAAAAACAAATAGAAAATGTGAGGGCTGTAATAACTGCAATTTCACTGCTAATTTACTACACCCTTTTTTTCAGTTTTTTAAGGTCTTGTTGGACTCCTTCGGCTCAACATGAGCCAAATATTTTTTATAGCTTAGATTTAAAATAAGGTATTCAAACTATATGTTGGTAAAAACATTAATTCGAAATTCTAATTACAAACAGGTAAATTGGATCCTTTAATTTAGTTTTCCCATCATCATATACAGCTGTCCAAACTTTAATTGCCAATTCCTGGCACTTCAATTTTAAGCAGACTTTACATTTTCCAATGCGTATTTCTAGAAAACTATTTATGATAGAAACGTCAAATTTGCACCACTGTAAAGAGCACAGTGCGCTCTAGTACACCATGCCTCATTTTTAGAAGTTTCACAAAATTCCACTAAGAAAAATCTCAACAAAAAATCAGGCACCTTTTATTTGTTTAAGGACTATTCTATTCGGTCCACTAATTTATTCAGTCTTATCCTTATTGTACTTTGTGAAATAATCCATGAAAAAAGCAGACTATTTTTTCTGTTGAAATTTACTTATTTTTCAATATTTGAATAAATAATAATTGAATTTTCGCCACATTCATATATTTGTAATCTTGAGTATTCTAGCTTTCCACAAATATAAACATATATATGGTACAGATTTATATTTTTCTATATCAGAATACAACGGGTGTTCTGAAAATCGACCAAGGAGTCTAACAAGACCTTAAAATCATTTGTTCCGTTTCTAAAAAGTTTACAAGATTTATGTTTAGTATTAGTTGTATACATTCCAGTTCATTGAAGGGAGAAAGAATGTTTTAAAACTGTCATTCCTTTCGTTTGAATCAGTTTAAAAAATAAAGTTTTGCTGGGCCCCTTGGGCTGAAAATGAACCAATTTTTTTTTTATCGCTTGTATTAAAAGTTAGGTACTTAAACTATATGTTGTTAATACGAATAATACTAATAATACGAAATTCTAAGTACAAACAGTTAAATTGGACCTTTTTATTTAATTTCCCCATGATTATGTATTCATGTCGCAAAACTTTGATTGCCGATTTCTGGCACTTCATTTTAGACAGACAGATTTTAAAGGCGTCTTTCTAGAAAACTGTTCATGTTACAAATTCCAAATTTATACCATTGTAAAGGGCACAATGTTGTGCCTCATTTCTTAGAATTCGTCCTTTAATTTTGAAAGTTGTATTTTACATTTTTATAAGACTTAGTAAGTTGGGACAGAAAGATGTCGTTAATGTTCTGTTGACATTTACTTATTTTGCAACATTTTTAGAAATAATGATTGGATTTTTTCACATCGTTCAAATATATAGGGCTTATTATCCTGAGTATTTAAGCTTTGAATAAATATATACATATATATATATATATGTATAGATTTATATTCTTCTGCATAATAGTCTAATTACAACGAGTATTCTGAAAATTGACCCAGGGATCCAGCAAGACCTTAAAATTAATATGGAATATTTTACTGTTTCTTCAGTTGAAATGATGGTCAATACCATGCACATACACCAACACAAATTTCAAAGACAAAAATTCTTAGAAAATCTTGTTATAATAAACAGTAGCAAACAGCAAGCATTTCTGCGAACCGGACATTCTTTATATGGTGTTGTTTATCATTGTATTTCCTAGGGCTAATTACAAATCTAAACACAACAGTGAGTGAAATCTTTATTATTGATTTAGAAATACCTTTGTTTTAAAAGTGTTTTTTCGTGTTGGGAAGTTCGATTTAATATGTATGTTTATATCTGGTTGTTTACAAATGTCGTCTCTTGAAAGGACGTGAAGAGTGTTGGTTTTGAAGGTTTACGTTTCGTGTCATCAAGGTTCTACTGAATTTAATGCAGAATAAGACGACTTTAATCTATATAAAATGTCTATTCTATCCTAAACTGTTAATTTAATCTGGTCTTAGCGACTGATTTTGGTTCTGCTCTACCACATCCAGATGTTAGATTTAATAAAAAAAAGTTTATGTAAAACGTTTCTGTTATATATCGTGATGCTATGTATGTATGTCTTCTATATTTCCGTTTATATCTTTTTTATTTATACGAAATTGTATAAAAAGAATAATAAAAGCTTTGCCGTCTCAATTTACCCCAAATCACAAAAAGAGAAGCAATGTAGAAGTAGCTATTCTCATAAACCTAATTAACAAATGTACTGAAACTTAACATGAGAAGAATTAAAAACAAGGACATTGATACAATTTCCTTTAAGGAAATCGGTAACTTTTTGTAAAGTTTGTATAACAACAAAATATATAACAGCAGCAAAAGCAAATTGTAACAGCAACAAAACAATATATAACAGAAGCTAAACAACATATAGCAGAAACAAAACAACATATAGCAGAAACAAAACAATATGTAAGAGGAACAAAACAACATATAGCAAGAACGAAACAACATATAGCAGGAACAAAACAATATATAACAGGAACAAAACAACATATAGCAGGAACAAAAAACATATAGAAAGAACAAAACAATATATAGCAGGAACGAAACAACATATAGCAGGAACAAAACAACATATAGCAGGAACAAAACAATATATAGCAAGAACAAAACAATATATAGCAGGAACAAAACAACATATAGCACGAACAAAACTACATATAGCAGAAACAAGACAACATATAGCAGGATCAAAACAATATATAGCAGGAACAAAACAACACATAGCAGCCTTCTTTCATACACTCTTTAGGTTGGCATTTTAGGTTTCTAATCTCTACCAATTATTTCAACTTGTCTCTTTTTTCTCTTTGGTGTAATTGTTTTTCATACTCTCTACTTTTCGACTTTAGTCAGAATTGACTGTACGGCAGCATTGTTTTTTGTGGGATAATCTGGTATTCCTTTATTCCCTTCTTTTAAGATAACATTTTCCACAAAACAACGTCTCTTGGTCTTTTTTTTTTTTATAACAACACGTTTGCTCTTACCTCTTGGGTTTTAGTTTAATCAGTTGGTAAAGTGTGATTTATCCAGCCATGCGTATGTTTCTATCGAAATTTCAGTAATTCTGCAAATAGTACCGAGTCCCACCCCAAGCCTCAGTATTTGAGATAGTAGTGTTCCAAACTTTATTACGACGTGTATGCAATGCTGCCTTATTTGTTCATAGGTATAGTAAGTATTATAATGCAATTGTCAGAAAATAAAGGGTGACAGTCTAAGATTTTGAATTGGCATACGCAGCTAAAGAAATCAAGGAACGCTGTCACACAACCAATTACACTAGATAGAGTGGTAATTACTTTACCTATTCCTTTGTCTTTTAAAGGTCTGCCGTTGGCAATAATTAAACCACAAACCTGACATGTGTCTATTAACTTTACCGTCATTCTTTATACTGGCTTAGTCTTCAGTGATGAGGGCCAAAGGAATACCGAGATCACTTAATTTTTATTCAACATTAATAAGCCCAGCGGCATATTCATTTAGCTCACTATTCACAGGTAAATGTAAATCCAGAGTCTTGTAATCCTGGAGACTACCCACTAGGACAGTCAAGTCTCCTATGACGCAGATGTGTGTTTGTGATACATCATAGGTACCAAGAGATGAATACATAGTTTATTCTCGTGGGATAGTAGAAATAAATACAGCATGCTTTCTTAAGAAGTAAGAAGATAAATCATAATAGAAACTTTTATAATAATAATACTAATAAAAAAATAATAAAAAATAAAAATAATAATAATAATAATAAAGTTTTTTATTTCAGACACTAATTCCATATAAGAGTCCATTCATGACATATAACCGACATGTTAATTTTATGCTTTACCTCAATTGCACCAGATATATTATCAGCCAATTTAAATCTACGGTTAAAGTGAATATCATAACGTGGTATTTTAAATTATTTCCGAAACACCGATTTTTTGTTCCACAAATCACAGTAAGTCGATTTGATAGACACTTTTTTCTCAAATTTAGTTATACGTAATTTGGCCCCAAGGCAACATACGTTAGTATAGCAGATCACTACTAAGTTAGTCGTTATTTGGTCAGAACAACCCTCTAGCGATAAATGTACTCACTGTCATTCTCCCATTCCATCTCACATATGATTGGTTGAGTGATAATAATCTGCGTGTTGGTGCATTTTATATGATATGGTTGGTGGACATCAAAACACTATACAACTATAGTCAGTTTTGTTTTCAGCGTTAAAGGTCACACCCCTTTCCTTGTAAATAGTATATTGACTAACGGTCGTACATAATGACCTTCGCTGCAAATGATACTGTAATAAACTACCGATAATGTAGTAAACATTTATACTCTAATAATTTTTCACTGATAGTGTAATAACTGTTCTAACAGATACTGTAAGACCTTTTGTAAATACATCATGGGAAGTTTATTACAGAATATGTCAGTAAAGGGCACGCTTATAGGTAGCATACGTTTTCCTCCTTCCCAACCACACATGGCAAAATGAGATATTTATTCTGTGGATTTATTTATTTTTAATTTTATTTTTGGTAATAATCTGGTCGAGAAAACAAAACAAATACAATTCATTAACAAAGACATGTATAAATGATCAGTATAACAATAAATAGCATTTTGGTTAAACTGCTTTTCGTTTCTCTGCATTGCACGACACCGTGGAATACCGGAAAGAAACCTCGAAGAAACCACCCAGCAACAGAAGTCACATCGGTTACCGCTTAGCGGCGTCTGCGAGGACTCCTCCGGCACTCCACTAGATCATGTTTGATGAAGCCTTAACTGTGTATTACATCGAAGGAACATAAGCAGTTAGGCGTGCTAACCACATAACCCCGCCACGGGTCCTTCACTAGTCAGAATTACAGTTAAATTTCTTGTTTGTTTGATTGGAGTTTAAGTTCGAGCACAAGAGTATTTTACTCTCCACTACCATCCGTAGACGTGAGCTATATTTTAGAACACATTGAAAATAAGATGCAATGAGGACCAATATTTGTCAAACATCCGCCATTCCCCATGTTTGTAAGGAAGACATCTATCATTAATACACAATTCTTTCAGGTATTCCTGGAGGTTCATGAATAAAGGTAATTGTTTTTTTTTATATGAAAAATTTGGTACCCACAATACAATAATATAGAACCCTATTACGGTTTTCTGGCAAACCCAAAATGACCTTTTCGACAGTAAATTGCATAGTTATATATTTACACTTGATACACTTTAATCAAAGGGACCGAACCATAGGGCAGCCCCAAAGCAGATGAAGTATCGTCTCGTCTTCAAATTTACGGAATACACACAGGTTGCATACGGTATTGTCTGTCTATCCTGTTAGTAGATACATTTGTTGCGAGGATATTTCTCAGGATTTTGTACTGACACCATTTCAAGTTCGTATCTCTAAATTTAGTTGATATTAGAAATAATTTTGCTCTTCCCAGCATTCATATTGAGTTTCAAGGATTGACTCCGACTTGAATTGTTGATTACTCTTAGAGAATTCTTTCCTCACAAAATTGCATTTTAATACATAGTAAATGGTTTGTGGGTATATGGGGGTATCGGTAGAATACGTCTATCCAGTAAGCATTATGTAAATTTGGATAAATAGCGTATTCAATGACATGTGAGCCCAATGTTATTGGGTCAATTCCCACTGGGAGTTTAGACTCATTGAGTCTACTCCATTTAGTACTATGATATGTAAGGGGTCTCATCCATGAGATCTTTTGAGCTTTTATGACTGATTTAACATCAGGCATATTAAGACCGCCCTCGTCACGCGAGACGGAGAAGGAGCGACACCAACCCCGCTGCTAGACAACGCTTCAAATGTTATTACCGAAGAACGTATCCGCAATTTTAAGTTATAGATCATGTGATTTAAACTGTTGGTTTCTTTGACCGATCGTGCCATTACAGTTGCGGTTCGTCGTAAACCAAGTCAGACAGAAAAGACATGCAACGAGTCCCGACCCGACCAACTACGATTGAATACACTCAACTTGATCCTACGACTTGCGACGGGACTCAACTGACGTCATAAGAGGTATCACAGCAAGCAGAGCTCTTCTGTTTAGGGATTAAAGTAGCAAGATATGGACGCGGGGATGAACTTGACCGTAGTTTAAGCAATACCCAATATTTAAGATATTTCAACATGGTTGCATGTATTTGGGAGTTTTGAATAAAGTTTTTTCTCCAGATGTTGGAGTCAGAGGAAAGTCCAGCTCAATCGTAACTACCAATAGTTCCCTGATTTAATGCAGTTGAGTTTTATGTCTTGTAAGGTCTGTTTATTTTCAAAATTATGTTCCCACCCGGGAATCAGTTCCGTTATGCACGGTCCTTCCCACTGAAGGTTGTATTTCAAAGTGATGTATAGGAGTTTGTAGCACCCAACAGAACAGAATGATGTTAACAAAATAAAACTATACAGGAATCTGAAGACGATCCTTAATGTTGTATTGCGACATGTTTTATTCTTAAGCACGATGAATTTGTCCAGTGATTCATTGTCATTGTTGAGTGGATATTCTTGAGTGATTCTATTTTTCAGATCCTGAAAAATATCCTGGTCATTTTCGACGACATAGTCCGACGACAAGACAGCTTAGCCTTGGATTAAGGTTAAGCTAATTAATAAATCTGCATTGAAAAACAAAAAAGCCCAACGAATTCGGGCAATTTGTAGTTGTCTTTCTGTAGTCATTTCTAAATATTAGTAACATAAACACAGGGCTGGTAATCATCTCACGTTCTAAGTAATCTCATATAATTTTATAATTCTTGTTTTACTGTTCCGAGGTGAGAATTATACCTTTCTTGTTTTTAATCACAATTGTCGATTAGTCCAGAAATCATGTCAGTTAGAAATAGTAATAATAAACAGGAAAATTTGATATAATATGTACATGGCTGTAGAATTTTTCTTTGCGTTCGAATTTCAAATTTTAAAATGAAAGCCCCCAAAATGAGAGTTATATATATGTATGTCCATCGTGCTTCTGGGACATTACTACATATTTTGAAAAGAGCGGGAGCGCATGGTTATAAAATAAATGCAGGAGTTAGACAAACAAGAGATGTACTTATTACATCCAAAGTCTTTCAGTTGATTGATTGATTGATTGATTAAATGAATGAATGGTTTCCCAAATGAATTAATTTGAATCGATAGACTCGTTTTGAGCTGTCAATGCTTTAGTTGTGAAATTAATTTTAAACGAACTATGTATAAGCAGGTGAAAATAGAGGAAAACACAAATCACGCTTCTATTGTTTATGTATAACATTATTAGCCACATATATGGAAGACCTCTAGGTTTCCAAGTGAAATGTAGACGTGTATATGTACATGTAGAGTAAACGGTATTTGATAACTTGTTGCACCAGATCAATGGGCGCTGCCAAATTTGGCGAAAATTAAGTATTTTTTACCACTACTACATGCATTATTCATCGTATAGCTTAAAATATCAGAATTGCAAAACATTTATTTAATCACGATCAGACATTGGTCACGAAGCTTCCCGATTCTGTCGTTTCCGGCCGAATTACTCCCGATTGTCCCGTTTTCAATTCGATTTGTATCATTCGCATGGTTAAAAAACAACCGAATCTTTTCCGACAGGGTCCCGATTCTGCAGAACGTTGTCAGACAGAGAAATCAGACAGTGACCAGACAGTAAATCGACGCTCGGCTAGAACCGGCAATAAAAAATGTCTCAAGATCATGCCCGTTTCACATGACACCGTCTAGACACCGTGCACACAACACAGGATATTGTTACGAGTTTGATCAGTTACATTAGAATAGGTCACGACATAGTCACCATTGTAATCCAACTAGACGAGTCGGTGTTCCAGCTGATTGGTTCAAGGAACTGCGCTCCACGCCAGTAACAACAAAGATCATTCGATTAAACCCGGAAGCGAGCTTACCTCCATGCCTCACGTACAGCTAGCTTGGTCATTAACCTAGTGTCATATTGATTAAGTAAATGTAGTGATATCCGTTAAAACAGCGTAAATTGTGGGGTCGTAGCAAGACTTGACCTTTTAAAGATACCAGTCACTCAAATCCAACAAACAAACACATTATAAAGATACTCACAAGTTTTATCATTTTTAAATGAATCAAATTGTTCAAATTTTTGTTGACCTACTTACATAACCCATTTTCAAAATTTTATGCGCCTTTGGCTTATTGTAAAGGGAGAGCACCGTCGTCACTTCCTAATAAGATAGTAATGGTACAGGTTTATCCCATAGTTCCCAGCCTGCGTTAAAAAGCTGGATGGTACTTGATGGTTACAAAATGAACAAAAATGATAAGTCAAGACGATTTTAAGCGAAAAAGACGAAGACAGATGCTGCTCCTTTTGTTTCCTTATCACCAGAGCAACAGGAAGCTTCATCACAACCACCTTAATTGAAAGAAGACTAAACAAATCTATTATCTATTATGTATTTCAAAGGCATATAAAGACAGTCGACGGTAATTTTACACATTTATTCAAGAAAAAAAGTACAAGCTCTGACACCGTTGATAAATCTTTTGATATCTACAAACGATAAACCAATGATAATATATAAGTGACAAACAGTTTATATGGCAGTATTTATATGCGACACCGATGTTAACGTACATGACTGCCTCGAGAAAGACTTCATTGTACTCTGGCTTCTTTCTTGTTTATTCGTTTTTTTACTCATACATCGACAGAGGTAGGCCCGCAATACGCTTCGAAACCTTCCGCCACCAAATAAACAGAAAAAGAAATTAAGTGCGTGAGTGCAGTCTGCCATTAAATGAACCAGGTTACTGACTAGTAAATAGACAGCGGTAGAGTGGGGACTTTCGGTAAAGTTCCATTTCGATGCCGCAACATAGAAGACAGATATGGGCATTAGAAGGAACGTAGTACCTACAGAGAGAGTCATCAGCATCACTGTCAGTTGTTTGTTCTGGTGACGAGCGCGTATGGCAGCCTCGTTTTTACCACCGAATGTAGACTTCCGTTTTATCTGGCGAGTTTTAAGTTTCACAAGAATAAGCACATTCATCACAACCAACATGGCACAAGGCATCAAAAACGCCAAGCTAGCGTCAATCCAATGCCAAGCGTATTGGATAAACTCCATGTATTCCGGTCTGAAGCCGCACTGCAATCCGGTGACGGGATCGACTATCTCAGTACTGGTCCACAGTACGTGTGAGTTAATTGCTAACAGTATTAATGCCGTTACGACTAAAGATATCCGAGAGCGATACATAGTGAAGAGAGAGCTCACTTGAAATACATAATGTACAGCAACAAATCTCTCCAGTGTTATGATTGCCATAATCCACACAGCAAAGTGAACAAGAGAGTATCCAAACAGAAACATGGCAGCACAGCCGGATGCCCCCATTGGTATGTCATTAGCAGTTAAAACCGTATACAGAAGTTTGACGATCAGAGCAAGGCTATCTACAACAGCTAACGTGGCTACATACACGGACGACGAGTTGAAAGGTTTAGCGATCATGGTGGTAGCAAACACAGCTGAGTTAAATACCACACCGATGACGCACAGACACCAGGGGTAATACTTATTTAGATAGTAGCCTACCCAAAACTCTGTGTACTGATACAAAAGTGAAAAAGTAGCATTAGTCGTAGCACTGCTTGTTCCATTCTCAATTTCATAGCCGGACGTAGTACGACTTGTCCATGTGGAGTTCTCCATTACTGCTGAGGGTTACTGTAGACCGTGGCCCGAGTAAATTTTTATTCCCAAGAATCTTAGTTTGTGCCCACCAGATCTGCGAAATCTGAAAATGAACAGAAGCACTGAGACATGATATATATATCGCAGAATTGTATGTTATTAGGATGAAACTGTGGATCGCCAAAATGTATTTAGTTCTTGTTTTGTTTGGAAGTGTGAAAAAATCATTTTATGCGCACAAGTCGAAACCGGCATGACTATGCCATAACTTTACACGATGTAAATGTCGCTAATGGGAGGTCAAGTGTTGGGAATGGAGTAATCAATATTAAACTACGACTGAGGAGTTTAACATAACAAAGTTACAACTCCAAAGGCTCAACACTTGGTTTAATTGATTAAACTTTCATCAGAATATGATAGTTTGATCAGTAAACCGAAATGAAGAGTCAAATTGAATTCCATATCTATCTTCTGCTGTAACTAGCTCAGACATGACATCCTTTAATGACCCCAACAGGAGTCCATTTTCGTCGAAAAACACATGAAAAAAACTGTCATAAACGGTTGTTCGGAATAGCCTGCTGGGCAAATTTGACCTTCTTCCGTTGTCTATCAACGGTATATATAATCCACCAAATCAGATGTACCAGTGGGGATATTGCCTAATTCGATTTTTAAAAAGTGATCTGACGCTCGAGTGGAAAAGGAACGAGGCAACCCAAAACACCTGATGAATCGTGGTGATGGAATAATAAATGCTGAAATATTGAGTCAAAATGAAGTTATCGTTTTTCGGAATTAACACTGTTTGTGTATTATGTTAAACTATTGGTTTTTGATATTAATACATGCTCGCGTCGTACATTCAAACGGTAAACCGAAACGCGTCACGAGACGGGGAAACCCAATGAATTAGGCAAACCCCTTGAAAAAAAAAATCTATATTAGAAAACTTGGCGGCTAAAGACGTGTTTTTATTGGCCAAGCTTTCAGTAATTTGCGGATAACACACGCTAAATGGGGTGGATGAAGGTAAGAATTACTATACGTTGACTATAACGTTATCTATATGTATTTCTTAAAGGCACACTCGCACAGGGATGTAGACTAATTAAAATCGATGAATTTTCTTGTGATTTAGATATACTCCCACAGACAAGTTTCTTAAATGTATTCGGTGCTAAACACCGCATTTTAAATAGGAATGTGGTTTAGTGTTAGACAAATGTGTTTCCAAAGTTTGAGCGGTATGGTTTTAAACATGTTCATGTACTCTGGTAATTTGAAAACACATTTGGCTGACACTAAACTACATTCCTATTTAAAATGCGGTTATTAAAAAATAAATCTGTCTTTCTGTCCCTCTGTATAGATGACATGAACAAGATCTATACAATACCACTTAACACCAGTTTGTCAAATTTTGGAAACACATTGGCGTTGCACTAAACTACATTCCTATTTCAAATTGGGTCATTCCAATCAAATTTCTGACTTCCATGGCAACACAATGATCAGTCTGTTTGACGTGAATCAGATTCACACGGCTTAACACCAAATGTTGAAATCACATTGTTCTTACACTACATTCCAACACATGGCAACATAACGATACATAATAATACACACGACATGATCACAATACAAACCATAGGGCCTACTGCTAAACGCCAGCTTTTCAAATTTCAGAATCACGTTAGTCTAACAGTAATCTAACACTACACTACATTCCAATTTAAGTGGGGTCATTCCGATCAAAGGTTTAGTCTGTCTGTCCATCCGTAAACAAGCTATAACACCGCTTTACACAGGGCTTACAATTTGAGAAGCACATTGTTTTTACATTACATTCCTATTTAAAATGGGACGGCCCCAAATAATTTCTGGTTTCCATGGCAACATATTGAGGTTTAATAACAATGAAAGTCTTACAGACGATATGAACATGGTAAAAACCATACCGCTAAACACAGGGTTTTCAAACTTTAGAAGCACAGTGGTGTTTAATTAAAGTACATTCCTATTTTAATGAGGTCATTCCAATCAAATTTCTGCTTGGATAACCGTCAGATTGAACTATTGCCATAGTTGAGGCTGATGCAGTGGCTATAGTGACTGTTTTAGCTTGTTCTCTTAAACTCTTACATCGATACAGCACTTCCGGTGGAATCACACTCACCTTTTTTGTTATATATATATATATTGTGGATAAATTAAAAATAAAGAATACAAAACTTTATTAAATACGATATTGAAAGCACATAATGATTTTTATTGATGATTCAGATATTGCTCAATAATTTTTTGAATGACTGGCAACAAACGCATACAGTTATATGTGTCCAGATTGTCTCCCTTTTTATAAATAGATGTTTGCAGTATTAAAAATTAGTTGCAATATGTACAGGTTAAATCCATCAATTTATATGTAACTTGTTTTGTAACTGTAATATTTTAAGTGCATTCTTGAAGTCTTATACAAAAAGTTCCTTCCACCGGAGTCACACTGTGATATCCATCCATATAAATGGCTTTATTAGCATTACTGTTCACAGAATGCACTTTAACAGCTAACAAAGTTGATTTTAATATAGTCGTAAAAGTCGGGTTCTACAATGGGGATTAAAGATTGGAGAAAGAATGGAGAAGATTGTTCGGGGACAATGAATGCAATGCAGTTCCACGTCATCTGTTTGCTAACATTTTACTGTACACAGCTACATTCAAACACTCATATGATTTGTATGTGGTATAAATATAAACAACCTGTATCAAAATATGGAAGTATGGGGAATAAAAGTTAAAAAAGCGAGTGGCTAAATTTAGAGGCAGGAAAAATCTATGGCTGATCAGTAGGGTTAATAATAAAAATGGTTAATGCAGAGCTTTAGGTCTCTGTATACTTATTACATGTTTGCATATGACTGAAATTTTGTTTAAAAAGATAATCTTTTTTTTTTGCTGAAATGTCCCCAATCACTATTATAGTGTTTGTTTACGGTAAATTGACCTTCTTCGATCGACGTTTGAGTAACGTTAGGGACTTGTTTCTTTCGATTTAAGTTGGTTTCAACTTTGCCGCCAAATTGCAACAGGAAGTTGGGCCATTTATTGGCGATATATTATATATTTATTGCAGATAAAAGAAAACGTTGCTTGTTATAGTTATACAGATAAATGTACGAGTCACCAATAAGTAGAAAAAACTACACGTAAAACAAACTTTTTGTTACGGGAATTCCAAGATTTGTTTTGGTAATGCATAGTTCAGATAGACCTACTTGTATTTGGGAATCATCAATATAAAGACGAGGAAAATAGGGTCATAATTTAAACTGTCTCAAACTTTGAACAATACTAAAATATATCGTTATATAACCGTGTTTTTAACAAATATTTTTACGGTACAGCGGACATAGGCTACTCGGTATATCCTTGAATGGTGTTTTTTTTTTGGTTAGTTTACCGTCACTTGTTTACTCAATTATCTAATTGATTTCCTTATTTTTTGAGTCCTCTATTGTTTTATTATCTTATATATAAATTGATCATTAAGTATAACCCTTAATGTACTCTCCAGTGGAATTTATCTCTGAATGTATTAAACCGTAAAACCACAAAAATTTTTAAAATATTATTTTGTAATACTACAATGTCATTAATTTAAAAACAGTGTAATAAAAAAATGAAATGTCGACTAATAAATAACCCCGCCCCCGCCCCCTTTCTTTGGAAATATGGAGGTCAACAGTTTAACTCATGTATGTAATACCGATTTTTTTCAGAATCTGTAGGTTTTATTAAACTCTAGTATTGTGAAATAAACCAGTTGTTCTATAACGTTGTGTAGAGCTGCTCCTATCAAACCGTAATTTAACACAACACACTCAATGAATACATGTGCTGTGATACCCTCTCAATAATTTGAAATAATAAACCAAAGTCACAGCTTTAAAACGCCAAGACACGCATGTTAAGTTTCTATATTTCGGTTGTTAAACCTTCATCAAGAATTCATATGGATGGGCAACAACCAGCTATCTACTGTGCTGTAAGAAAGTGTTAACTTGCAGCTAAGACAGCCTAGTGGCTTAATATGGAGGACAATCGAACTGGACAGTCAATTGAAGTATACTTAGTTTTAATTCTTACTGGGCACTTTTATGAACCGTTTTGATGACTAGAGAATACATGAGGGTGGCTAGAGCCTGTTGGATCGCTTTAGTGCCATGAGCATAGACGATGGCGGTTTACTTCTGTTGAACCGCTTTGCTGATATGAATGTAACACGTAAAGCCTTAGCCAGATTAAAAGACAAACCTAGGCAAGATTAACGAATGTAGCTACAGTTAAACCATATAAACTGGTACTATAAACGGATATAGCAACTCTATGATTAACAGAAGGGACCAGGGTACGAGTAACTCATTTGCCACAACAGGATTAACCTATGTAACAATGGTAAAATAAACTGATCTCGCTTCATGATTAACCGATGCATAACAGTCAGGTTGTACAGAACACTCACACTTCATGAATAACCTCTACATGCGGGCAACCGGAAACAATAGGACAACTAATGTTAACAGTATTTTCTGAGCTTGTTGTTGGTTGATTTTTGCTTGCAAAGTATACTTGCCAATACGAAAATTACTGCGTTGTCATAAAACAACAAGTAATACTGCAATTATGTTTGTCATCTTGTTCATAATCTGTTGTTATGTAAGTTTCAAATACATCCACATAATATTTGCGATTCACAATTTTTCAGACTATTTTTTAACTATCCCGAGACAGTAAATATTATTTATTCAGCGCATAAATCCTTTCCTTGCATTACGGTAGGCCAGTACGACGGTCAATAATGCCGAGGTCACAGTGTGGATGTTTTTTGTGCGGTTTTAGCAGATTAATCGCTCGCTCTATGTATATTTAATTAATTTGATCTCACAAACAGTCTAAAGAATACAGTAACAAGTATACAGAGACTCGCGTTGTTTGTATATTTTGCTTGAATATATCAAATTTTGGTGAACAAGCCACGAAGTGCCTTTTTTATCACTGGATGATACAAGTGATAGTACAACGTTGTGGCAAATTGAATTATCTGAATATTTGGTGATGATATAATCATGGGTGAAGTACTTACGATCTGGATGGTGAGTTTGCTGTGCCATCTGAATGTTCACCTTTAACTTAAGTCGTTCATTAACTTTCTGTCCACACAGATAACTGATAAACCATCGTGCTTGTTACACGCTATGGTTGATGGTATGTTTAACCTAATGTGCGCAGTAGATCTACTACTACCTGAATGTTCACATTGACCAGTCACTAGAGTGTGGACAAAAGACATGGTATTCTCTATTCCAACATTGGTCGCTTGAATGGTCAAATGCCCCACCCACTGACCAGTATTCGGCGCATATACAGAACGTAGCTAGATTAAAGGAAATTGCACAATAGAAGGTAAATGGAAGGTATGGGTTATTGCTTATCTCGGTTTGTTCACAAACTCTAGAAATATCAGGTCTGAAGTATTACTCATGTGGCGATGCTGATGTGACAGGTAATGGGGGTACACCTTTACAAATTTAATGACAATTTTAACTCCTAACCGTCTCACTGGTTCTGTCTAACATCTCCACGAGGTGTTTGGCACTTACCTGCTGAGTAACTCTCCGTTGGACTGCAACAGGGAAGTGACTTCTCGCTATGCTTCCCACGTCACATATTTAATGCGTTGTTTGTTATTAATTTATTTAACAGACATTAACAAATTCTTATCTATCGCCTGTATAACGTTTCGACATGTTTTGTAGTATCGTTTATAGCCATATTACATACATATGGAGTTTGTATGAATAACTCGTTAATAATTAGCACATGATATGGCTTATCATAATAAACTAACACGAATGGCTTGATAAATGGTTTTATATAAAACGAAAGCGACTAGTTACCAAGTCTTATTTTGCTGTATTAGATTCATAACAATGCTGTGATTTTCCCTAGGGGAGATCCGTTTAGTTTAGTTTGCTTGTTAGTTAGTTGAAATGTGTTTGCCGACATGACACACCACTCACCGAAAAGCTACACCATCTTTACCGGTATTCACTTCAGGTATTTTAGGACTTTTCTAAACATGAAGGTAATTGGTTAAGGGTCTAATTGGCTGGATTTTACATCGCATTGACCGGAAATGCGACTCGCTCCGTTCATTACTGTTCAGTTGTATCTCATTTATGTAATAGTTTTGCTGTTCATGGTCGAATCTGATACAATCTACATTTGAAAACGAGAAGGGGCCCTTCTGTTGATAAAATCCGTTTTCATGGATAATCGTATTAACGAAAACTAGTCACTGTAAAATATTATGATTACCTTCACTACACAGTCTTTTATCTGTCTTTCAGATCGACTTTAAATTAAGTTCCACAGTATACTAAGAAGTACAGGACCGAGTTTTACATAAAGCTGTTACTCTTGTAAACACACGCCTACAAAGGATAAATTGCTTAGTTTGCTTTATTGCATCGCCTAGTCTATTATTACAGGTCTTAACGGGCCCTTTGAGATCCAAAATGGACAACATTTGTTTTATTATGCTCGTCTAAAAAAAATCTGATTTCAAATAATAAACTAGGAGCAGATAGTTTTTTTTTTGTTTTTTTTGTTTGTTGCATTTTTAAGGAGTTGATAGGGGGTGCCTTATAAATGGGACTACCTTGATAGCTTAACTCTTCCTTCCCCTCCCCTCTCCCGCTGCTTTAATCATTAATATTGATGTGTCATTAAATAATCGATAAAGGCAGTCCAAGCCGGTTACTCACACCCATGGCGACATTGGCATTAGCTAACCCAACAGCTTTCTACACAATGGAGGACGTAGAGGTTTCGAAACAATTGTATAATAGCTTCATGTAATTTTCACAGTCAATAGAGGGGTAGAGAAAGATATGCCTTTTTCTTGTCCATTTTACCTTTCTCAATTCTGTTTGGTATAGTAAACTCTGGAGCATTATCAAAGGTATCAAATAACTTAAAATCGACGAAAATATGTGCTCTGAAAACTATTATCATAATTTCTGGAATATAATTTAAGGTAATGACAAATTTCCAAAGGCTCTTATTTAATATAATCAGACTTATATTGTTTTTGAGCATTGCAATCATCACATTCATATTGCTCGATCCGGTCGATCAACTAGAACAACAGAGAAGCGGCCAGCAAATCACAAAATAAGTCAAATCGTAATTCTGTGTTACTCCGCACTTATACCCATTGTAATTAGTTAATTTTCCTTATTCACTCGTCTACTTAAATATTACAAACTTCTATCTAATCTTTTCGTTAATGAAAATGTTATAGTTACAATTATGTAATTAAAACATATTATGATAATTTTATAATTTGATACATACAGCATAACCGTTTAGCTTAATGTATGTCTTATGCCAATAAATATGTTAAAAAAAAAGATGAATAATGGTGTTATTGGAGAGACTGCAAACGTAGCTCTTCTGTTTGATTGAAAAATGATTAATTTTCGTACTCAATGGTATTTCAATTATATGGTGATTAAGTGTCAGTCTCACTCTAATTCACTATGCAATTGAAACAATTGTAGAAGCCTCGTTAAAAGACACACCCTTGATTGACGGAGCACATCGTGCGACTATACCCGAGGTTGACAAATTGCTGAGTTTCAATTTGGACAAATCAAACTCATGTTGCTTCTGTGACTGTCCTCATCCTAAAGCATTTCATGGCTTTGTCGGCAGTCCCTAGTATTTAATTAGCCACCATATGTATTTTTTATATTCCAGCGATGGTCCTGCATGCTAGTTCGATTCCTGCAGAAGGAAAGAAAAATCGTATTTATCTATATTATAAATAGATATTCCAGCATTTGCTGTGTATATCCATATGCATTTATTAAAGCTTGTGTTTTAGGTGTTTTATAAAAAATATTTTCCATTTTCACTGGCAAACCTATTAGCATGCAGTAGTCAACATGTCTGCGTAAACTTGAAGTCTTGTTATATGGGTTAAAGCTCTACACCAGAATATCTATATCATTGTCTTATCTGAATGAAAAACATTGGTTATGCACAGTTTTATGATTTTAGTGAGTAATTGTTTTCTATTTGTAACGTCATACCTTTGACCGGAAGGTAGTTTCCAAAAAGTGTTAACGCGAGCTCCAATTGTCGTCGGACGGACCTGGGCTTTGTACCACCCTTGGAAATATTTCAAGGAAGCCCTTGAGTAAGCACGAGTAACACATTCATATTTTTTATTTTTCCATCCTTATGACTGATTCGAATTTACTATTATTTTCATTTCCACTAATATCTTCATCGCTACCCAAACATGCTTTTGTATTGAAATCAGACCCAGAAAAACCAGGAACCGAGCCAGCGAGATGTCTTTTTTCTCCGTTGTTTACAGGTAAAACAAGTTATAGTTTCTAAAGCAGCTTGCTTGCATTGTTTTCTCATTTTCACATCTTTATAAATTCTTTGTGTTGGCCACAGTTTTGTTAGATACGAGTTTCTGACCCAACTGCACCAATTCTTCTCGTTTTCACTTGAGTGAGACTTTGAAACTAATGGACACAAGGGCCACATTTGACATTAACTTTTCCCCCAGCTGGAACATGTAATGTTTTATGCTTCCATCGCTTCAGACAAGTCGCTCAGCAATATATCCAGGCACCTCTTATTTCATATCAATATATATATTGGGAATAGTGCTAGCGGTTAATTGTCTTCTTTCCGTTCCTTGAACAAATGTCACGTTTTGTAAGACGCAAGTTGCCAGCCACACTGCACCAATTTTTCTACAAAATTTTACTTTATAATAAGGGAAAACAAATTGGTCATCGTGGCGACAATTATCAAAGCCTCACTGAAGTGAGGCGGCCATATTTACAATGCTGCGAAACTGACAGGAATCGTGCAATTTGATTCAGAGACTATATCAAGCCGTTTTATCACATCTATCTGTTATTCTAAATATGTTGACTAAGTTTTGCTTTTAATTTACATATGTAAAATACTTTTGTATTTATGCCAGAAAAATTTCCACTATGTTGAAGACGATTTCACATATGTAAAATATCCTTTTTGACATATGTGAGATTCTTTTTTGCATACGTAAAATAAAACATAAAAACCTAACTATTTCACGTATGTGAAAAACAATTTCACTTATATAAAATGTAGGATTAGTACAGAGGGATAAAAAAACATCGCTTCCATTCGAATCAGCGATCCGTGAATGTGATACTCGACTAGGAAAGCACATCATTTGTTGTTGTTTCATAAGAAAGACTAGTTTAAAAAAATCCAATAAACTTGATCGGTGTGTGAGTTTATAGCCTTCACGTTCACAAAACCGATTCCTTATGCAGCACAAAGCAAACTGCGGATCCGTGAATAAACCTTTAATTTAACATATGTGTAAATCTCTTTCACTTATGAAAAATAAAAAGGGGAGTGGAATTCTTTTGTAGATATGTGAAATAAAAGCATCCAAGACCTCAATTACAGACTTTCTCTCGTAGCTTGTATTTAGCTGCAATAATCTGATCAGAAGCACGTCCACTTGTCACCGTAATTGGCATTTTTCAAATAGAATGTATGGTTTTGTGTTTCAGCCATTGTTGACTGTTAATATATGTGAGTGGTCGACTTTTGGCAGTCTGCGCTCAATGAGCTATATATAACATAGGTCATTGTTTGCGCTTTACTTTGATGTTGTTGCAATCTCGCTGCAGATAACTATTTCCTGATCAACTCTCGACTTGTGAGTGTGCCCTGCTGAGGCTTAATTTGCATAGCATGTGGAATACATCTTATCGTCTTTGCATTTGTCGTAGAAGTCTACACAAGACGATAGGAGCACAAACGAAGGCTGGATACAGTTCTTTGCTATGGGTAGAAATCATTTATCACTTTTTTGACCAGGACAACTCATTTGTACATATGTAAAATAAAAGTGTATGTTAATAAAATAAAATTTTATTTTACAGTGAAATATTTTATCACATATTTTGTTTTTGAGCTTCATTTTAATTATGTGAAAAATAATTTAATAAATGTTGAGAACGTTCTGATTGAACAGAAATCTGCATATGTTAAATCAATTTTTATTTTAAATATGTGACATTTCAGAAAAGTGAGAAAAAAAATCAGAATATATTAAATTAATGTTTATATTACATAATTATGTGGAAATTCTTTTTCACATTTGTGGAATTGTTTTTCACGCAAGGGAAATTCTTTCCAACATATGTAAAATGAACAATTTATTTGACATTTGTGAAAAATACTTTTACATATGCGAAATTCTTTTTTACATATGTAAAAAGTCTTTTTCACAAATATTGAATTCTTTTTAACATCAGGGAAAAATAATTTTACGTATGCAGAATTATTTTTTATACATGTAAAATTGAATCATTCATTTCACATATGTGCAAAATGCTTTTCCTTGTGTTCAAAAGAATTTCACAACTGATGGTTCGAAAAAACGGAACAAAAATTAAATCCTGATTTTTAATATGCATTGACATGAATTCAGTGGGTGTTTAGTATGTTGTGCGGGATGTTCTCCAGTTTATAGTAACACCTTTTAATAACCACTACACAATTGCTACACTGTTATTCAGAGTATGATTATCCAAAATACACGGTACCCGATGGTTAAAAGTTTCGTATTATTAATCATCTTGAATTCATCAATTATAGCAGACGATGAATCAAACGATTTGGCAAAATCATCCATTTAACATTTTAAAACTGGTATTTTTTTTTACATGGTTTCATTTTTCGTTGTGTCTTGGAACAAACTGGTTATGAATAATCACCAGATGTATACACTCTCCAAATCACAACACCATAGAAGTACACAAAGACTGGTCACGTAGACATTTTGATTATTGACTTGTTTAATCACATGCTTGATGTTTCTATATTGACCTGTCAGTGTTCAATTTCCTGTGTAATTGCTCACTAGTTTTGTTGTTAACTTAGCTAAACAATCGCCTCTCATGTGTGACGTTCAGAGTGCCACAAACAATTCCGATTATTTGAGATGAACACAATCTGTGATTAACAAACGGCTCGTATACCATGGATCATCGCACTTGTTCAAATGCTACCATTGATTTTATTGGATTGCACATGACTGTTATTAAATCGTATTGAATAGGTCCATAATTATACACTATAGTCTGTCTGCCAAATACATATAACTGTTTCCAGCACTGTATATTGTTATATCCCTGAAAAGCTGCTGCACTATCGATCACACATACTAGGCATTGTCTATTATCCTCTGCGACGATAACAACTTAAATTTCACTGTAAACATTGTCATCTCACTTTTTAAAGCAGCTAAAGTAAAACGCACTACGATGAACTTATCAGAGGCGGTAACACTGTGTTCACTATATTCAACCCCGTTTCACTTAAAAAAACAATAATATACAGCACACAATTTAATGATGGTTAAGCTACGTTAAACGTTTTATCCGAGAAACAAAATAACTTATAATAGTGTACGCAATAAAACTAGTCATCTGCCACATTTTATGGCCAAATCCAATACATTGAGCCTTAAAACAATACGTGATAAATATAATACAATTATACAACATGTTTCGATGTGATACTAAAAGTGAAGAGAAATCACCGTTTAATGCAAAGTTCAATTGTATGAAGGTCAGTCGTCATACCATCTTCTGTATTATCTTAAAACTCGTCTTTGTCTTGGAGACCGCCTTTAATCGGATGTGAAGTTAAAAGTAACAATATCCCCGTTGCTAGGTATATAATCACTTACGCCTGAAGAAAAGCAAAACACACACAAAATGTTTTAACGAGTTTGATATTTTAACAAGGAAGTGACATATCTACAAACTACAGAGAACTGCAACGTGTTCTGATTAGTTATATACCGTGGCCAGGTGGATGGTTGGCTCGTTGACACTAAATTGCCAGCGACTGGGTGTAGTTGGCCAGACGTAAGTAAAACTAAATGGGAGGAATGATCAGTATACTGTGACTTGTTAGGGATATAGTGTGACCTGGCGTGTGATTAACCAAGTGATTGATTGATTGATTAGTGTTTTACGGCTCATTTAGCGGTATTTCAGCTTTCGAATACGCTGTTGCATGAACATGTCTATAATTCAATTATTTAAATATATCCATATTTAAAAGGCCATTCCAATCAACCGCTCTCTTGGCAGTAAACATCCAAAAGAGAAACAAAATGAACTGAATAGGAGTGCAAAAGCTTTTAAAATGTGAATATGTCAATATATTTCACATTTGAATCTAAAATGTAAATATTGTGTTTAAACTTTTATCGATTAAAGTCAGTCATAAAAACTGGATTTTATGATACACACCAATCCGTTAAGGAACCTAATGCAACATCGCCAGAAAGGCTGCCGACCAGGTCCTTCACCGTGTAGAACTGTTGCATAAGCGTTGTAATGTCCACACAGTCAACGAATTTGTGCTTGATGTGGTACACACATTCACAATTTCACAATTTGTTCGGATTTATCTTTATCAAGAAGGTGTTTTTTGTGAGATGACTGTGGCATTAACTCAATGTCATCATGTTAACAGGCCGACTGTTGGCTCAGTGTCAGTACACTGGTAACGGTGCGGTTGTTGGATCGATGTCAGTACACTGGTACCGGGGCGGTTGTTGGATCGGGGTCAGTACACTGGTACCGGTACGGCTGTTGGATCGGTGTCAGTGTACTGGTACCGGTGCAGTTGTTGGATCGGTGTCAGTATACTGGTACCGGTACGGTTGCTGGATCGGTGTCAGTATACTGATACCGGTACGGTTGTTGGATCGGTGTCAGTATACTGGTACCGATGCGGTTGTTGGATCGGTGTCAGTATACTGGTACCGGGACTGTTGTTGGATCGGGATCAGTACACTGGTACCGGTGCGGTTGTTGGATCGGTGTCAGTATACTGGTACCGGGACTGTTGTTGGATCGGGGTCAGTATACTGGTACCGGTGCGGCTGTTGGATCGGTGTCAATATACTGGTACCGGTGCAGTTGTTGGATCGGTGGCAGTGTAATTTTATGGGGTTTGTTGTTGGCTTGGTGTCCGTATACTGTTATCGGGTCTGTTGCTGGTTCGGTGCCAGGACACTGTTATCGTATCGGTTGTTGCCTTGGTGCCAGTATACTGGCACCGGGCCAGATTGGTTGTTGACTGGGTGTCAGTAGACTGTTACCGAATCGGTTGTTCACTCAGCGTCAACGTTCTGTTTTCTGGTCGGTGACTAGATCGGCGGTTTCATTCGGTGTCAGTACACTGGTTGTGTAACATGATGGTGTTATAGACGAACGGCAACTGTCTAGCAGTGTGGGGGTGTGTTACAGATGAACGAAAAGTCGACGGATTACTCTGTAGCAGTGTGGAGTGTTTTTTACAGATGGATGGACAGTCGACTGGTAAAATGTGTGGATTGTTTTACAGTCGGATGGATGGGAGACGGGTAACACTGTTATTAATGTGGATCATTTTACAGACTGATGGGATGGCAGGCGGCGGCTAACTATGTAGCAAGTGTAGATTTTGTTCCAAACAAACGAACATGCGATGGGAAATTTTGTTATAAGTCTTGATTGTGTGATAGACAGATGGACAGGCGACGGGTAACTGCGTAGAAAGTATAAGCTGTGTTACATTATACGGGTACTTCAGCAGTACGTTTGGATACAGACGCACAGTCGACGGGTAACCCTACAGTTCGTGTTGATTGTGTAACTTGTGTTACAAGCGCACACTCGACAGGTAACGCTGTAGTTCGTATAGATTGTGTAACTTGTGGTACAGGTACACACTCGACGGGTAACTCTGTAGTTACTGTGGATTGTGTAACATGTACACACTCGACAGGTAACTCTGTAGTTACTGTTGATCTGTGGATTGTGTAACTTGTGTTACAGGTACACACTCGACAGGTAACTCTGTAGTTATTGTGGATTGTGTAACTTGTGTTACAAGCACATACTCGACAGATAACGCTGTAGTTCGTATGGATTGTGTAACTTGTGTTACAGGCACACACTCGACGGGTAACTATGTAGTTCGTGTGGATTGTGTAACATGTGTTACAGGTACACACTGGACAGGTAACTCTGTAGTTACTGTAGATTGCGTAACTTGTGTTACAGGCACACACTCGATAGGTAACGCTATAGTTCGTGTGGATTGTGTTACAAACACACATTCGACTGGTAACTCTGTAGTTACTGTGGATTGTGTAACTTGTGTTACAGGCACATACTCGACAAGTACCTCTGTAGTTACTGTGGATTGTGTTACAGACACACAGCCGACGGGTAACTCTGTAGTTACTGTGGGTTGTGTAACTGGTGTTACAGGCACACAGTCGACGGGTAGCGCTGTAGTTCGTGTGGATTGTGTAACTTGTGTTACAGGCACACACTCGACGGGTAACGCTATAGTTCCTGCGGATTGTGTAACTTGTGTTACAGGCACACATTCGACAGGTAACTCTGTAGTTCGTGTGGATTGTATAACTTGTGTTGCAGGCACACACTCGACAGGTAACGCTGTAGTTTTTGTGGATTGTGTAACTTGTGTGACAGGCACACACTCGAAAGGTAACGCTGTAGTTCGTGTTGATTGTGTAAATTGTGTTACATGCACACACTCGGCAGGTAACGATGTAGTTCTTGTGGATTGTGTAACTTCTGTTACAGGCACACACTAGACGGGTAAGGCTGTAGTTCGTGTATATTTGTAACTTGTGTTACAGGCAAACACTCGACAGGTAACACTGCAGTGCGTGTGGATTGTGTAACTTGTGTTACAGGCACACACTCGACAGCTAACGCTGTAGTTCGTGTGGATTGTGTAACTTGTGTTACAGACACCCACTCGACATGTAACGCTGTAGTTCGTGTGGATTGCGTAACGTGTGTTACAGGCACACACTCCACATGTAACGCTGTAGTTTGTGTGGATTGTGTAACTTGTGTCACAGGCACACATTAGACAGATAACGCTGTAGTTCGTGTGGATTTTGTAACTAGTGTTACAGACTCACACTCGACGAGTAACTCTACTTCGTGTGGATTGTGTAACTTGTGTTACAGGCACACACTCGACAGGTAACGGTGAAGTTCGTGTGGATTATGTAACTTGTGTTACAGGCACACACTCGACGGGTAACTCTGTAGTTCGTGTGGATTGTGTAACATGTGTTACAGGTACACACTCGACAGGTAACTCTGTAGTTACTGTAGATTGCGTAACTTGTGTTACAGGCACACACTCGATAGGCAACGCTATAGTTCGTGTGAATTGTGTTACAAACACACATTAGACTGGTAACTCTGTAGTTACTGTGAATTGTGTAACTTGTGTTACAGGCACATACTCGACAAGTACCTCTGTAGCTACTGTGGATTGTTTAACTTGTGTAACAGGCACACACTCGATAGGTAACGCTGTAGTTCGTGTGGATTGTGTTACAGACACACAGCCGACGGGTAACTCTGCAGTTACTGTGGGTTGTGTAACTGGTGTAACGGGCACACAGTCGACGGGTAAGGCTGTAGTTCGTGTGGATTGTGTAACTTGTGTTACAGGCACACACTCGACGGGTAACGCTGTAGTTCGCGTGGATTGTGTAACTTGTGTTACAGGCACACATTCGACAGGTAACTCTGTACTTCGTGTGGATTGTGTAACTTGTGTTACAGGCACACAGTCGACAGGTAACGCTGTAGTTTTTGTGGATTGTGTAACTTGTGTGACATGCACACACTCGACAGGTAACGCTGTAGTTCGTATTGATTGTGTAACTTGTGTTACATGCACACACTCGACAGGTAACGATGTAGGTCTTGTGGATTGTGTAACTTGTGTTACAGGCACACACACGACGGGTAAGGCTGTAGTTCGTGTGGATTTGTAACTTGTTTTACAGGCAAACACTCGACAGGTAAAGCTGCAGTGCGTGTGGATTGTGTAACTTGTGTTACAGGCACACACTCGACAGGTAACGCTGTAGTTCGTGTGGATTGTGTAACTTGTGTTACAGACACACACTCGACATGTAACGCTGTAGTTCGTGTGGATTGCGTAACGTGCGTTACAGGCACACACTCCACATGTAACGCTGTACTTTGTGTGGATTGTGTAACTTGTGTCGCAGGCACACATTAGACAGATAACGCTGTAGTTCGTGTGGATTTTGTAACTTGTGTTACAGGCACACAGTCGACGGGTAAGGCTGTAGTTCGTGTGGATTGTGTAACTAGTGTTACAGACTCACACTCGACGAGTAACTCTACTTCGTGTGGATTGTGTAACTTGTGTTACAGGCACA
>JARFOD010129206.1:0-13922 GCA_031763545.1 Mopalia muscosa
TGCAGTTCGTGCGAGCATACATCAAGGATAAAGCATGTTTCCTTGTGTTCCTAGTCACGTGACCTTATGAGACACGTTCAAATGAGCCCACATTAGCACAGTACAGTGACATCTCGGAAAACAAGTTCTTACAGTAAATTATAGGTTGATTTGCATGCCACGACTGTCAAACATTTAGCCTAAACGTGCCATTGGCATGCTGAATACAGGAACGTCGGTCACTGACGTTGGCAGGGTAATGGGATGTAGTCAACGGACTATCCATGATCTTCGGACACGTCTCCAACAAACTGACACCTCAGCAGACAGACCTGGTGCCGGTAGACCACGTTTACGACACATGCAGAATACCAACAAATCGTCTTACGTCATTTGGGTAATAGATTTCTTACTGCAACGTCCAGTAGGAATGAATTGTTTAGAGGTTGTGTGACTGCCCAAACCATACGTAATCGCCTGCGCACTGCTCGTCTGCATGCACGCCGGCCATATCATAGACCAATTTTAACCCAGTTACACCGACGTGAACGGCTTCTCTTGGCACAACGACATCTGAGATGGACTCTGGAATAGGGTCGTTTTTAGTGACGAATCCAGATTCACTTTGCACTTCGCTGATGGGAGAGTTTGGAGGAGACGCGGTGAACGGAACACCCAGTGTTGTGTGCAGGAAGAGAACCGTTTTTGGAACGGCAGTGTAGTGGTTTGGGGTGCCTTTAATGGTCCTGTCCGTCCCCGACTGAAGGTCGTTCAAGGAAACAAAACTGCTGCAGGATACAGTGATAAAGTGCTCATTCCAGAGCTTTTGCCATTCATGGCAGCTCATGGCCCAGGTCTGACATTACAAAACGATAATGCCAGACCTCATAAGGCCAATTTAACACGGAATTTTCTTAGGAATGCTGGCATCGATATCATGGAGTGGCCCTCAAGGTCTCCCGACCTTAATCCCATAGAGCATGTATGGGATGTGTTGGGCAGAAGACTCCATCAAGTGAGGAACTTGGTGCCATGTTGGTTCAATTATGGCGACGCATACCCCAAGCTGTGTTCAGACGCATCATTCAATCCATGAGGAGACGTTGCGTCGCAGTTGTGAACGCTCATAGAGGGTATACGAGCGTTTGGCATGCTTTCATCAAGTTGTAACTTACCATTTTTACTCTCTTACATTTCCGTAGCATTTCCGGGGGGAACTGGTTACATTATAAACATGATTTATTATGGTACACCGTCCCTAATGGGTACAAAATGGAATTTAATCATTATTTAAAACCACTTTTCTTGTATCTAATTTATTGACATCCAAACGAGTGTGAAGTTTCTTTTCTGACTGAGTTTATTTCTACTGGAACAGATATCAGGGAAATCCCTTTAAAGTGCTCCCGTTATAATATGTTTCGGGATGTTCTTTCAATCGCTTATTGTTGGCATATCGAGGCCTAATATAGACAACATCTTAAACCCGAATATAAGTTACGACAAAGTGTTTTAAGCAGTAGCTGCGTATAATCACTTAAAACGGTAAGACAATACTTATTTAACATTAACTGATCTACTGACATAAATAATTGCAAAGTAATGGCGTGCATAGTTCTAATGACGTAGAACTGCATGCGCCATCAATATTAATTTCCATTCCATTCCATTCCAGGGAAAGCCCTGTCCTTTGAGCCTTCTGATTAGCTGTTAACTTCTTCAATAGTCCAATAAAAGTTTAGCCTCGCTTTGCCTGCAACCGGGGTAAATGTGAAAATGGTAAATCTGGCATTAAACGCATCATGGTCAGTAACAATGGCCGCAGGATCAGGTTGTTATAGCATTTAAAACACTGTCGTCTTTAAAGTTAGATTGCTTTTATCTAATCCAGAGTGTCATTGTTTGTAATAAAAGGTAATTATTCTATCGTGGATAATTTCATTTATAAAATGATTTATCCAAGATTTATTTGCGTTATCTGCCCGTTTCACTTTCCACCCAGCCCGTAAATATTTTGACACAGTAAGTAACAACAAATGGAGAACAATATTATATGATAGGAATGATTTACAGATTATAGTGCATTAAGCCGGATAACACTGACAGTATGTACGGACCACCTAGAAAACTACGGCTCAGGGCCTACCTCTAGGCGAACCTGAGGCGATTGTAAGCCCCATCACCTGGCTGACTGATCCATATAGGCTATAGCTGTGTATAGCCTGGGGCCGAATCTCACAAATATAGACAAATCCATATTCAACAATGCCCGCATTTCAGTACACTCTTATTTATAGAGATTTGCGTAGCATATGTAAAACAACTGTTGAAGAGGCCAATATATACGGTAGAGTTGACAGCCTTAGATCGCTATCGAGCCTAGGTGAGTTTATATTGGTTTAAGTGAGAAAAAAACAGAAGTAAGTGTTTGTGGTGAATAGGAGTTAGTGGTTATTCCAAGATAAGACAATAGATTAACGTCGACCACGCTACGGTTCTGTCGGTGTACAACCCACGCCAGCACTGCAGTACCACGTTACATAACGAACATGGAAAGTCTCGGAGCAGGGCGTTGTGCGTAACACGTTTTGTCTACGAACTTTTCCTCGCCTATTTGTTCAATAAGGAAGTGGGAAAAAGATACAGACTTCTGTCTCGATGTGTCTGGGTTTTTCTGAATGACAGGGCTTTAACTCTTCTGTGCCTACAGATTCAACCCCATCCGTTTAACTATGGGGGAAAAATTTCGTGTGTTTTGGGTACAAGCTGTGAGATCGTGCAAGGAATAACTGATGCGCGGCGTTATCATTCTTGCCCGTTCTCTCCACACTGACACGGGGAAGGTCTGTGGCCCCGGACCGCCTTTCTCCGGAGTATTTCCTTGAACAGCTACGAGGAAAATGAAGCCACGAAAACCAAGGATACTAGGAGATAAAAGTACCAGTGTCCTACACAAGGTAAATCAGCATCATTTTTTCAAACCTCTATTCAGGTCTAATTTGCTTAAATATACGGACTTTTTCCCCATATCCTCTAGCTGTCTAGCTGACTGTCTTCACTTAGCACTTAAGGAGCAATCCTTGCAGAAAGCAAGCACTTTACATTTTTAATCATTTCAATATCGCGTTTAGTGCTAGAGTATTTGATCATTCAATCAATTAATCTATCAATCAGTCAATTAATCTATCAATCTATCAATCAATCAATCAATCAACCCAGCAATCAATCCTTCAGCCAATCAGTCATTCAACCAATCCATCCAGCAAGTAAACAACCAATCAATCAATCAATTGATCAACAAAATCAATCAACCAATCAGCCAACCAGCTAACCAATCAACCAACCAACCCATCAATCAATCAAGCAACCAATCAATCAATAAATCAATCTACTAATCAATTTATGGTAGTGTTGTATGGGTAGAGGATTGATTGCCGATAAACCGTTCAGCTCGAAGGAGGACCACATCTAGCCCAGTAGTTTTGATGATTCACCGTCTCCCCTCTAATTAAATCTTCAAATATTAAAATAGATTAGCTCTTGATAATATATTTGAGATACAGAAACCAGTAGTCCGAAGCTGTACATGTTTTAAATAGAGAGAACAGTTACGTATTTCCTTGTTTTATTTTTTCTGTACAATGAATGTATCGGCATGTGTTGTGTGTATAAGCTATATATTAAATCTTTGCGGTAGAAATGTATCAAATCCTAACCCATCCATGTTTTGTGACTGGATTAGTCGAGGTGTATCTATTTAAATCCCCTGGTTAAAATGTCACGGTCAACGCATTACATTTTTTTAATAGAACTCTTTTTGTCTGAATGTATTTTAGATAAGGGGAGTGAAACAATGACTGGAGATCGTAGAGTTAACCAGATTTCTCACTTATTATATGCACAAAACACTCGCCAACGATAAGTCGCCGTGAATGTAGACCATATTAAAATGAAATGCTGTTGAGGTAGACATTAGACGCAAATCAAACCGCAGCAAACTTTACAGTTGTAAACACATATTCACTGGATATATAATGTAGACATACGTAGCCTAAAGCCTGTTGAAACATCAAAGTTACCATGTGTAGTTTATTCTTTGATGAATAACTGTAGGTCTATTAACACTCTTTCAGAAAAAAACTATTATACTTAATACATTGTAAATGAGATATATATCTTGATATCTTGCCGACTTAATATGTATTTAAATTTATAAATTTAATACATTTGAATTTTGAATTAACATTTTTAAACAGTTGAATGAACTTGAGTCATATTATCTCTAGGTATAGAACGTGTATTTAACAAATTAACAGAATTTTATTCGTCGTCTTTTTCATTTGTTGATTGGAAGTCAGAGGGCGTGTAACCGAGACACCGTGGGAAATGTGTGACAAGTTTATGAATATTGTTTTACCTTATATATGTGTTACTGATCTATAGTCTGGTTAATCACTTAGACTATAGTTTATTTTACTGCCTACCGTACTCAGAAATGTCATTCATTTCAATCACTTTTGACTAAATCCGTAAATCTGTCAATCAATCAACGAATCAGTTAATCGACCGATAGTCGGGTCAAGGGACCAACAAGCCGACCTCATGTGATAGACACAACCTAACGTACAACGTGAAATCCCAGGAATAATAAATAAACTAATACTCATGTGTTACTTATAGCTACGGCATAACTACTTTTATCTGGTAATGTAATACCAAATCTCTCTGAATTGTATTCAGACGATGTTAAACAGTTTATAATCGATATATATCTGCTCCTAGACGAATGCCTATGCTATTGGAGAGTCTACCGATTGATCAAGATAAACACACCCAATACAAAAGGTGATATCTGCTCCTAAACGAATGTCTATGTTATTGGAGAGTCTACCGATTGATCAAGATAAACACACCCGATACAAAAGGTGATATCTGCTATGTTTTATCCTGTATTGATTATTATCGAAAATTCTGATCAATATTCGACATATTGCGGAAAGCGTTAGTCTACATCATCGTAATGTACGTGTATGTATATGGAATTTATTTTCCGCGTGACTAAGAAAGTGTATACACAGATAAGATATACCTGAGGTAAACTCTATACCTGTACCTGTCACACCTGGCTGTTTATTTCACTATCATGTTAGTTAACACTCTGGCTGGTGAGGATTTGGTTATCTGATTATGGGGTATATAAATGTCTCTATTTTAATATTTTCTGTTATGGAAAAGAGACTGGTTATCTTACATTTGTATTTTCGTAATTTAATTAAAAAAATATTTTAATTTTTTTTACGTTTGGTAGCATTAAGCCTAATTAATAACTTAACTGGAATATAAAGTTATAATAGGTAATTCATTTTAACAGAAATGTGTATGGTTCCTACAGTTTTACCATTATTCCATACCTTGTCATGTGAACTATATCGAAACAAATATCCCCTCCCTCGTGTGTGTAGAGATTACCACTAACAATGACTCAATGGGCGATTAAGACCAATAGAAAAACTTGAGAGCATGACATAATTGACATGATTTAAAAAAAAGAATAATCGCCATATTTTTTCCATTTAGATTTATGTTTGGAGATATTAGTTTATTATATATATTTACCTATATTTAGTTTACTGATACAATTTTCCTTGTTGATATTATAATTTATTAGATTGGTGGGTGTGTCAAAGGTTTTTATACGATATACTGTCAGATAAAACCGGTGGCCCTTGTAGATTGTTGTCTTGGTGGTTTGGTGGGATTGCGGGGTGGACTGGCGGCTCCGAGCGCACCTGTTGAGGGTTCTTTCACTGCTAATCTCCAAGCTTATCGCATCACGTCTCACATCACGGTTACCTGTCATGTTTTATTGCTAGTGATGTCAGGGGTTACTTTCGTCAACCACCGGTGTGAAGCCATGGTATATCATATTATAAGATTGAAATAATCTTAATTTTGTCGTAAAATCGCAATAAGTCAAACTGTCATCGATTCAATCGGAAGGTTTTGTCACTTTGACAAAGCGTTCGGATAAGGCCGTAACTCCCTATGAGAGTATACAGATTATGAATATCGTCAGCCCATCTATGAAGAAAAGTCCGAGACCGGTTCTCCTAAAGTGAATCAACGTGTCGCATGACGTCACTTCACAATTGAGTTTTTCTTGTGGCGTTACCTAATTAAGCAAATCTTACCCTTCTAACCACCTTAAAGTTAGCGCCCCGATCCCCATGACAAGATTAGAGTCACTGATTATCTCCGTGGTGGTGTGTTTTATTCCGTCAGTGTTGTGATGTCTTCCGATCTGTACAATCTTAACATCCACCTGGAGATATTCTCATAAATGTGGTAACATCCCTCTGCTCGGCGGTGATATGTATCTGTTAAAATCATCAAATCTGTTCGCGAATGAAGTCACTTTCCACATAATCATAAATCTAGCGAATTTCATTTGGTTTTAGAGTACGTTAAGTTAGTTTATTTGTTTATTATGTCTTTAACCCATAACAGATAAAAGGTGTGAAATACTTGCACATCGGGGACTATTTTTTATCAGTTTATTTGAAGAAATGCATGTCATTATGGCGTCGATAGTATGGCGTCCGAGATGATGTGCGAAGTACATTCGCGGACCCCGAGATGATGCGCGAAGTACATTCGCGGACCCCGAGATGATGCGCGAACGCCGCAAAGTACATTCGCGGACCCCGAGATGATGCGCGAAGTACATTCGCGGACCCCGAGTGATGAAGGGAAGTACATTCGAGGACCCCGATTGATGCAGGGAAGTACATTCGAGGACCCCGAGTGATGCAGGGAAGTACATTCGAGGACCCCGAGTGATGCAGAGAAGTACTTTCGCTGACCCCGAGTGATGCAGGGATGTACATTCGAGGAACCCGAGTGATGCAGGGAAGTACTTTCGAGGACCCCTAGTGATGCAGGGAAGAAGGTCGAGTCGACTCGTATTACGCTCCTGTGTATCCACCGGTTAATGTCAGTTTGGAATTCAGTGATGAATGACGTAATCCCCCTGGGTCCTCAGTCTTAACCTGTATGGGAGATCGATTTGGCCTTGTAGATAAAGTTCAACTTGAAAGTATTCGGGAGGATTTCATTTATTCTTACAAGAAGGAGATATAATCTATACAGCTTGTATTCTATAAATGAAGCGAGTGAGAGACATGCTGTAGTACGTGAACAATCTCCGACGGAATTCCCCAAGCAATCTCGGTATGAACTTGGTCCCTGAGGGCATTTGTCTAACTATAGTCTGATTCGTTTGATTCTCACCTTACCTCCGATCATCACATTTTCCTATTAAACAAACGCTACGTGATTTCCATGTTTTAAATACCGCCACATTTTCTTCGTCTTTTCAATTGGATTGGGAGTATTGAGGTGAATACCAGATGAGCTGTCCCTCGCGGGGTATGCGGTCAGGATTAGCTATACCCTGTCAACCAACACCACTGATACGGATAACACAAACACAGGTTAAGGTGTGAGTTTGGCGCGCACCTGCTACCCTCCGTTCACTAGCCTGTTCAATACATACTCTCCGTGGACAGGCTCAGTAATGAAAGTAATGTGCAAAATAAACTAGATATTCTACAGTAGCGGCGTCCAATGCGTCCTTAGACAAACCAATGGGATATTGCCTCGGAGATCAGTTTGAGATAGTGTGCTACAGCGGCAGGCAAAGCGACATATCTCTTTATTCTTTTATATTTACCGCGGTAACCACATTATTATGTTTGCCTAGAAATGGACTCGCGGACTGTGTTCAGTGGTTAGCGTTTCCCACTACTGATCCTATCGATTCACCACTCACAGGTTTCTGAGATTTGAGTCACCCTATGTGCCAGTAACTGTTGAAAATATATCAATGTGACTCCAGCAATCAAGAGGCGCTTTTACGTGGTTCCCTCTCTGTTTTTCATCATGTTAAAGTAAGACAGAAGAAGAAATGGACAACGTGTAGTCGTATAAAAGAAATACCCTTGAGTACGACGTTGAACCTCAATTAATCAAACAAACACTGTGGGAAGGTATGTTACCACAAAACACTTAACCTCCCTAATAGTTAAGCCTAAGCATTAAGAAGAGCTGAACGTATCATATTTACTTAATGAGTTGATACTCACTCTACCTGGCGATTATACTCTACTCTCCCACCTTTTTAGGGCCCTCTAGCTAAGGGCAGTTTGTTTGAAGAGTAGCAATGCTGTCTTCACTTAACACTTGGGAGACAAATTAACTTTCCAACATTATAGAAACGCTTCACATCTTGGTTGTGCTAGTGTCAATTATTGTTGGAATACACCGCCGTCACCAATCAATCAATCAACTAATCAATCAATCAATCAGTCACACATTTAGGTGTAAACAACAACATAGATTTTATGCCCCATCGATTATAACCTTGTATCGTTGAGATTTCGCACTGTGTCTTTTATACGATCACGATTTCCTGTTATCGTGCAGTAACTGTGGTTCTGGAAAAAGTTTTGTTGAAACGTTTAACTTCATTCTGTTCTCTGAGTTATGGCATATGCTTGGTAAACTCAATAACAAATTCCAGAGAACGTATTCGCTCTTGTCAGCCTGTAAGCATGTGCATCAAAAACCGGCGACATATTATAGTTTGACCGTTACTTCTTGGCTTTAGTCTAACGGAGCATCATTTAGATTCCATGATCGGTTTGAAAGTTTGCGGAAGTGTTCCGTCAGAATCCTGATATAACCCGGACTTTAATGTTACCTGGACGTTCATAAACAAACCTCACCTGAGCATGACCCTGTGGCTAAGTGCAGTATATTGTAGGGTCTATTCATGGTGTCATGCAGCTGCACTGGAACATTCTATTTTAAACAGAGCATCTGTATATAACTTTTCACCTTACGGTTTTATTGTTGACTGTTGTAATTATAGTCCCTTAATATCCAGTTAATCAATCTTTTGACCGATTTTGGAAATTCAGAATTGAAGGTAAGTTGTTCTCAAATACAGGAAGGTAGAAGAGCTATTGCGAAATTAATTAATTGATTTCTAGATAACGTCCGGACACTGACGTACAATCTCGAGCACTAGCTTATGTACTCATTCATTTTTAATGTTAAAACCTTGCTGTAATTTACACATTGAACTGTTTTATATCATTTTTGAAAATTTAAATGTCTAATTTTTTGTGTAACACACATTGTAGTGATCATTAGAAATGTGTTTTACGTATAAATACTCAGTGTTAATGTCTGGAAAACGGGTAGATCTTTCGGAGTCTTGTGATGTAAGCAGGGTATACAAGACTATAGTTTTATAACATGTATGCGTTCAGCGACATGCTTAACACCAAATACAGGGATAATCTTGGGCTCTGTGTTAAAGAACATCAAATCGAGAGAAAACACAATAAACATAAAAAGCCAAACATTATCTGATTGCCCCAATATTACAGCACTCGTTTAGTATCGTCTACTTAACCAGATAGAGGTTGGTAATCCGCTAGTGTTTCCGCTGTTGTAATCGTGTTGAATAACAGTTTAAATGGTGTCACTGTAGAGAGACATAACTGCTACTCAATACATAAATAAAGAGAAAGTAACGGGGTGTGTGATGTGCAAAACTGAGTAAACAAGTACGTTGAGGTGTAAACGCATGTGTGAAGCAATAATGTTGAAAACAGATTTTGTTAGAAAAAGCAGTAGCCAATATCAGTTGAATAAGCAACGTATACGCCTATGTAATAACCAGTAAATCAGCATGTGTAGAACCAATCAAATCCCTGGAAATATTTTTTCTGCCCTGATCATTTCCAAGAGAGCCCCCAAAATGCACGAGCCAGAAGAACTTTTATGACATATATAGTCGGAATATTCTTCAGAGACGTTTGTTAGTTACGTAACCATATACAAGCTACATTAGTGAGGATAACAACAGTCCAACAAACCATAATGACGATAGTAAGTTACCCCCCCCCCCCCCCATACCTCAAAGGGGGGAATGACCGGTAATTTTAGGAGCTCGAATAGATAGGTTGTAATCAGTATAGTTATGGAAAATGGTTTGCTGAGCGTTTGGAGAGATATCATTATCGTGGGGGACAATTTTGTTACTCTTCCTCGCAACTTAAGTATGGTAGACGATTGGTGCCATGGCGTTTCTATCTCTATGACTATTTTACGACAATTACCTTATCCAAATGGGCTCTTTCTCGACTGTATGAAAGACGCCCGTACACCATTTTCCACAACTGTTGTGCACGGTTTGGTTATTACGGCTCGCTTGAGTTTTTTCTTCCGTTTACATCTCTGTTTATAAAGAAAAGATCTATTCCGCTATATTATATCTTGTGCGTGACATAACCCAAGTAAGGCTTAGTTTCGTTGATCATATATTTGGAAGTTATCCCCGTGCACCCATATCCCCCAGTCAGACCGCTGTTGTTTTTAATCTTCTGTTGTTTTTAATCTTCGGCTGGCTGCATTTCTTGCTCTTAAATGTTTTGTTCTTATTGAATTCAGGAAATAAACAAGGTTTGGTAAAATTGATTATTTGGAAGAATGCAAATATTGGAGGTATTCCGGGACGGGAGTCGCTGATGTCGGGAAGTCTGTATTCTCTGTCCAATCGATGCTCTAACGTCTCAGTTGTTTACTTCAAGGTTATCCGTTTCTTTTTGTTACGTTTGAAAGAAGAAATATCTTGAGAAAGGCACTTTAACAACTCAGCTATAAACGCACATTCATAATTCGTCTTTGAGCGCTATACGGATTATATTTATATGTTTTGCTCAAAGCATGGTTGAAAACATTTGCACCAGTGTTTTGGCTGCCTCTGTTAAAATTGGCTGGTGTTATAAAACGAACCGCTTTCATAATCAACCCAAACTTTGCAACAGACTTCGTAATGTTAACTTCATTTAAAACACGGTACGGTACAGTTTGTTACTGGTGTTATCATTATATAAGTCACTCAACCAAACAGTGTAATTTTTTTAAAAACTAATCAAACTGGCACAACGATATAGATTAATTACAACCGATGAATCATCGCATGTTCTTAGAAACAATGGACATGATTCTGATAATAACAAGTAGGAATTCCTTATGGATAACAACTTCTTGGTTTTACTGGTCACAACGTTTCTACCTCATTCCAGAGATCGTTTCCAAGTGTTGAAAACAATCTCTGGAATGAGGTAGAAACGTTGTGACCAATAAAACCAAGAAGTTGTTATCCATAAGGAATTCCTACTTGTTTTTAACTATCTAACTTCTAAATGCCACTTAAAGAACTGATGATTCTGATAGTCAACGTGTACTCTGTGGAGGGTCGCGGAGGCAGCTCCCTGTTGCCCTGGTGCTCTCTGAGCTAAAGGTAAAATAAGCTTACCTGTTTGAGATGTCGTTGTATAACGTCCTGTGATTGTCCTGTTTTTGTCCTTGTAATAACTTGTTTGAGTGGCATTTAGAAGCTGGGATGATAACATAATAAATAAGACTTCTGGATTTATTGATACGTTACGTTTAAAGAAATCTAGAAGTTAGTACAAGGATAAGAATTAACGATAGGAGAATCTTCTCCACATTATATCATGTTATTACACAGATACCTGGTATATAATATTAAGTAGCATTAACCCTCAGACAATTTTCAAACTGACAAATTTTGTTAAAAAAGCTCATTGAATATTTTTGAAGTTTTGTAGCTTTTGTCATTATACTAACTTTGCCTTATTTCCCCTTTAACCTGTCACTACTGGTATGAGTTGTTACATTGTTGGTGTAGATATTTTAAACGAAGCCAGTTGTCTAATAAGGTGACAAGTCATGAATCTGTCTATCAGTGAATTGGTCATCCTGATATCCCTTTGAGGTCAAGTTAGAAAGATAAAGCTCTCAGTTATATAAGCTTTTCTAAATTCTGAAAGGAAAATACAATAAAAATGCTTTCGATTAGATTCAACTTTCTTGCATAATATTTTTTTAGTCTTAAACTTCCATTGCAAGACGACAGGTTCTGAGAATAAGTTAATATGTCTAAAAACACGCTTTGACACATTGGTCAAAAACCTTTTTACAGAAAATTGTATAGAGCTTTCGGCTTTTTAAAAATTAGTTTTAGGCTTTCCGTGTTCAGCACGAGACGCATTCTGTTTTTCCACATAGCCATCGAGATTGCAAAAGTCAACATGTACACTTCGTATCATATAGGAATACATTCTGTCTTCATACCAATAAACGCCTTATACAAGCATGTATCAAGCTTCCCTTGCAAGGCGACAAATCGTCAAAAACGTACCTCCTGCAGAAGGCAAATGTGCTTTTACGTTGAAATATAAAATATTTAATATGTTTTTAAGTCCACCTTTTGTTGGTATAGATTTAGATTAGCGTATATACTTTTATTGTGAAGGACCATCCAGCTTAATAGACTGTTTTAATCTGGATGTCATTCCAGTAGATTGTTTAAAGGCATTATAGTCTTCTCTGTCACGTCCAGCATGTTTTACAGGGTTCGGCTTTCACAACTTATTCAACTACTATATGGTCTAACTGAAAGAAATTTTTCAATTAAAGTAAAGAAAATAAGGTAAATGTTTAGTTTCTGTTCCGAGTTCACGCGAATTAGGCGAACAGTTTTCAAGCAGGTTTCCGGTGTTTAATTTAAGCTAATTGTGTCACACTATGATGTTTTAATTAACGGCAGACAGTTATCACGTGACTTCCCGAAATCTTTATGAAATCGAACACTTTCATCTTCATCGATTGATCCAAATCGGATCAGGTGAACTCTAGTATCTGCCGAGAACGTGTTCATTCTATGAAGATGTTTCAATTTCTGCCGGGAAATTGTGGCATAGATTGGCATCAATGAGTGCGAATAATTAATCTAGCTTACCTTTTTGAAAATATTTAAGAAATCGTGTTTGTTTTTAAATTTAACAGCAAACGCTAGTTTAAGATCCCGATTGCTGTGGATTTCTTTTTTTCTTTGTGTTGTGTTGTTCTGTTGCAAACATTTCCCACATAGCAATGATGTAAGCTATGATTTTACAGGTATATATATAAAAACAAAACAGCCTGTTGATTTAACAATAGAGTTTGTGCTGTCTGTTGTTGGCTTGTTCTCTGAGATCTGTAAGGTCAGTCCGGAATGAAGTGGCTCAGTGCCAGACCCCGCGCCCTTGCATACCACGAACTCTGATATTCTCGCTCGATAGGGGGTATTGGGTATCGCGAAACACCTCTCAATTTCCTCCCTTACACCCAGCACATTGTTAGCAGGTGGTTTACGTGTTTGCACTGTATATAACCTTAAAGGAAGAATGTGAAGGCGGTACCTGGTTGTTTTATTAGAATGTAAGTCACCTGGAAATGGTCAAATTTACGGCGTCACTAAACTCTCTATGTAGTTTCATTGTTAGTAGATTTCCTCTAAAATGTGGGCGTTACCTAGGTAATGCTAGAGCAGTTGTTACACTACAATACTGTTGTAGATATACCGATATAAATGCACATAATGTGTGCCAGTCACATGTCTGTATGAACGATTAAAAGCAATTTCATTTTGTCCGTATGGAATAGCGAATAACAGGAACACGTTATCAAAGAGAGATAATGATGATACGGGAACCAGGGACATTATACCGTGACCTCTAAAGCTAACAAAAACTATTGTGGAAGCCAACGCTACATCGTGGATATATTTCATTATATGGAACAATAGGGCAGATTAAACGATACTCCATAATCGACTTTAGACAACTCACGGGTCCAAATGATAGCAAAAGCTGAAATCAATCTCAAATCGACCTGATCTCAAATATTGCTTTATTTTTTGTTACATATTGAACTGTCGATAGTTTTTCAATGATAACATTTCAATTTTTTTTTATTTCTCTTCCGGTTTTTTTTTTTTGGGGGGGGGGGGGGGGGGGGTT
>JARFOD010129217.1:0-13920 GCA_031763545.1 Mopalia muscosa
TAATGTAACCAGTTCCACCGGAAATGCTACGTAAATGTAAGAGAGTAAAAATGGTAAGTTACAACTTGATGAAAGCATGTCAATAGCGGGTATGCCCTCCATGAGCGTTCACAACCGCGACGCAACGTCTTCTCACAGATTGAATGATGCGTCTGAACACAGCTTGGGGAAAGCGTCGCCATAATTGAACCAACAAGGCACCAAGTTCCTGCAAAGTCTGTGAAGGCTTCCTTACTCGACGGAGCCTTCTGCCCAACAATTCCCATACATGTTCTATCCCATAAACCTGGCAACATCTGTGACCGACGTTCCTGTAATTAGCATGCCAATGGCATGTTCACGTTGAATGTTTGACAGTTGTGACATTTCAAATCAACAGATAATTTACTGTAAGAACTTGTTTTCAGAGATGTCACTCTACTGTGCTAACGTGGGCTCAATTGCACGTCTCCCATAAGGTCACATGACTAGGAACACAACGAAACATGCTTTATCCTTGATGTATCCTCACACGAACTGCATGCTTGTGCAGGTCGGAGTTGATGTGTGTCATGATGTCTTTGACAACGCATTTACCTCATATAATAATAAAAATATCTCTTGTAGTAAGTTTCAAGAAAGTATTTAGAAATTTATAGGTGTGAAGTTTCTTTTTCGACTGAGTATATTTTTGTGTGTGTGCTTTTTCTTCTTTAATAATTCAACTAAAGTGTTTAATATGGTGTTTTTACCCTTCCCAATAACTTCCGGTATGTGAGGACGTCGAAAGAGATTATTCTGACAAAGGCTAGATGATTTTTACTAGGTTTCCTTCTGTGTTTCCATCGTATTTTATAATTGGGTAAACACAAGACGGTTCAAACGACCAGTCATCATATAAATCAAATACTTTTGCACGAGTAGGGCATTAAACGATATAAAGAAACAAACAAAACACCTTTCCTGGCATAACGAAATTGTAAGCTCATCATTCGCGACGAAGAATCCTTGTAGCTTTTTTAAAACATATTTTGATTTCTTCAGTATAAGGTATTCAGGAAAACAAGTCTTATGCATGTATTCCTTTCAGAACCCATTATGAAGATGGCGGCTGAAACAAAGTAGAGATGATCATAAAGAATTCATTGGTCTGAGAAACTCACAAACATGAAGTGTGTCATTAAGACGTCTAGCAAAAATGTATGTATGTCTGCGACATGAGAAGATATGAAAATGATGTGTGGTTCGTCAAATAAAGAACAATTTCAGCAAAAAAGAAAACCCAGTATACGCTTTGTTTGGTGATGTATTCCATTATTTAAGCAATCCTAATAAATCAACACCTAAAGTCCCCTGTCTGCTCTGTATTTCACGTCCTATTTTTAAACTTCCTTTTATCCTGTTCTGACATCTGATAATCAGTTTAATCAGTTCTAAAAAAACATCGAGGAAGTCTTTGGTCTGTATTAATTTCCGATCTAAGGCTGTCTCTGTAGATGGAATTGTCTCCTCTCAAATACTAATCGCTTTAGCAGACATTAAAAATAGACCTGTTTGAAATGGTTTGACATCTAGACTAGTTGGAGCTGAGTTTTCTTTTTTGGTGGGATCAAACGGTTAATCAGTGACGCCGAATAACAATTGATAGATGAGTAGTACTCTTGGTGCTATGTAACTTGTTCGTTTTATAAAATATTTTAACGGTAAAGATATTCGTGCCAATTTTGCAAATAAGAACAAAGGGGGATTTGGCTTGAAAGACCAGGCCGACGGTTTATTATCAAACCATACATGTATAAAGATTAATTAATTACGCCCAAGAATAGAAAGGCTGTAACGCCAATTTTTTTCACTCCATTAAATACCTATCGACTTTGTGACACATTTTATATAGAATCTTTTCTTTTACAAAGCTTACCAAAAAGCTGTATTACTAGGGAATTATCACACCGTTTAGATTTATAACTGCCAGTCTCAATTATCGGTTTAATCCATACATTTTATTCCACGTCCTGGGTTTTTCAAATTCCTCCACGCAACGGTTAATATTTCGACCACAGTTGTATGGCGTAAATGGTCGCAAAATTCGCACGTTTGTATCATCATACTTTTGAAATAGGAGCATTGTCATATGAAGTGTATTAAATGACCCACACTGGACATCAAACACAAGACCCCTGTCTGCTCTGTATTTCCGGTCCATTTTTTAAACTTCCTTTTATCCTAACATAGCACAATTCTATGGATTTCAACTTCTGTATTATTATGGAGCAACGTTTCAGTGCAGATACTAGCACCTTTTTCAAGCTTAATACGGTTCCAAACAAATTTTAAACATCATGTACTTTAGGTGTAACTTTTATACAATAAATTCAATTTTTTTTTTCGGTCTCACATCGATAATGGAGTGGACTGGGAAAAAAAATTTAATAATGAATAACAATTTTTTAATTTTTTTTAAATTTTATTTATTTCTCACCAGATGTAGGATTTCACGCGACTGTGGGTTGCATGGTCGCATGGTTCTCCAGGGGTGGTTGGGTGAGGGTTGTTATAACTGACAACATATATCAATATCCGTCCAAATATGTGGACTAAAACAATCAACATCTTTTGACATTTAACGTCTGATACTGCAAAATTATTTACAGGTTTCATTTCTTGTCATCATAAAATCACTAGTTCACATGCTCTGAGGAGTTTGAATTATTTAACATTTAGGTTTAGCTGCTGTTATCCCAATGGAAAAATTTTACCCCACCATCATCATTTGTAATATCTTCACTAGTATGGGAGGAAGTGGATCCCCGCTCTGATCGAGTTTTGGTTGATTTTGTATCGGGTTCCGAAAGGGTGATATAATACATATCTCTGTGGGGTTGATATTGAACGGCACGGTGATAATTTTCTCGGTTTCGACGGTAACGAAACACTAGGTATCCCACAATGCCGATGATAATTAGCAGGAGAACAGCTGAGATACTGACAGCAATAGCTGTGTAGTTTGTGTTATCTGTTGGCACAGACTTGATACTGTCAGAATCCTGCTCCAGGATTGACACAGAAGAGTTCCATACAGGGGCAATAACTGTGCTTGAGTCATTCATCTTTAAAGTCTTTTTTGATGATCTGGTAGACTGAAACCCTGACGTCTTCCACATTGGTGCCCACGTTGATTTTGAATATATCTTGGTTGTTGGACCATGCCAATTTATCTCAGTGGTAGTAGCTGGAGATAGATTCTGTGTTGTTCTTGGCCCTTTGACTGTTTTGCCTTTTGATGTAGTGTCACCTTTAATGTCGGTAAACCTCAATGTCCTCATTATAAATGGAGATGTAGTCACTCCTTGACGTAAGGTTGTTTGTCGTCTCATTTCTGTGGTTGTATGTTGATCCCAAGATGCTTTCCTTGTTTGCTTTTTTGTGGTCTGAAGTAAAGACAAAATAAAGTTTTTGCATTATCAACTGATATGAAAGTGTGAAAAGAAATAAATTGAATGTATTTCCATGCAGTCATTCACAATTTGGTTTTGTCAGTTTAAAAAGACCCAGTCCTATATTTGGATTTACTTTACATTGTCATGAGATTGTAACTTGACAGATTTACACTGAACTCCTATCAATGGGTGTTAACGGGACAAGGTGAACATATACCTGAGCTGCTCTATTTATATATAACTGCATCTGGTTCCATTAACATAGTTATCTCGATTTTTGAATTTTGATATGGATGTTATAACTGTAAACCTAATTCATAACTAAATGAAGTTAAAATATTAATAAATCTTGATATGACTTAAAAATGAAAAAGAGGGAAAGTAGAAAGATGGGGCTGCTTACTCGAAGCATGGCTATTAAAAAATCGGCTACTAAGGGACTTCATGTTGTTCTGATATTCCATACATAATATTTAAATGTATATAAACAATAGAATTAAGATCTAAGAACGAACACATAAAAATTTTATAACTTGCCTGAGTTGGAATTGTTGTTGCTGTTGTTGTACTTTGGGTCTTTGGTTTTGTTGTTGGTTTTGTCCATGTTGTTGTCTTTGAAGTTACCGTGGATACAATATCCCTGGTTGTTGTTGTAGGGATAAATGACGCAGTACTAAACACCACAGATGTTTCCAGTGTGGTTGTAGTAACGGGAACAAACTGGTAATCATACATAGAGCTCATCACCATTCCATTTAGTGACCGCGGACTGAAACATTTCACGTCCATTTTATTAGCAAATAATGTAGCCTCTAGTCTCATCCAGTGCTTTAACCATACTAACGATTTGTCACAGTGCCATTTGTTGTCAGCCAGTCGTAGTGTTTTTATGCGAGGCAACTCTTCTTTTAGAGCAGGGTTAAGAAAAGACAACTCTGCACTCATTATATTCAGTTCTGTAAGATTTTTTAAATTCTTTAATATTGCTGATGAACCACAGATGGTATTAGCTAACCTATCACTGTACTGAAGTTCTAGTTTTATGAGCTCGGGAGTTTTACTAAATATGGAATCTTCTAATTCTACCTCAGTTGTTATAAAAGCCATCTGAAGGTATCTAAGGTTATGCAAACCAAAGAAACTATTTTCATTCAGTCTTTTTAATGGATTACGTGAAATAAAAAGTCGTTCGAGTTTTCCTAAAGATTTAAATGTATTGTCTTTGAACTGTTTGATGTTGTTGTTGTCCAGGTAAAGTTTGGTGACATTTGGCATTTTTTTGAAAGATTCGCTCGAAACTGTCTGTATCTTGTTACCTTTCAGGGACAAAGTTAGTAAGTTTGATTTATTTTGAAAAATGTTGGTCTGGAGCTCCTGAATATCATTTGCGTCCAAATAAAGAAAACGTAATTCTAGTGGGAGATCTTCAGGAATGGAGGTTAGTTTGTTGCCATTCAGCCAGAGCTCTCGGAGATACTTCATGTGTAAAAATGCTCCTGACTCCACAGAGCTTATCTTGTTCTGATCTAGAACAATAACTCCTACATAATTGTAAAGGTTTAGAGATAATTTAGTTATTGATGTGATGTTGTTGTTGGTAAGTTGAAGGTATCGTAAAACCCAGGGTAAACCTTGAGGAATTTGCTGTAGTTTGCTGCTAGTCAAGTCAATATAGGACATCCGCCTGTTGTTTAGAAACTTGTTGTCCACATTGTACAAAGGGTTATGTTTCAATACAAGGTAGGATAACTTTGTGAGTGGACTAAATGCATTAGGACTAATGTCACGAATTAGGTTATGTCCAATCAATAAATACATGAGGCCTTGGAGATCTCTGAAAGTTATATCTGTTAATATTTGTAGATTATTATGGCTAATATCCAAACGATACAATGTTCCCAGGCCACTGAAAATGCCGTCTAAATTCCTGAGGTAATTTTGACTTAAATCCAGAGAATCTAAACGAGTTAATCCATCGAATATACCCAGTGGTAATGCTGCCAGATTGTTGCCCTTCAGATTGATGGTTTTTAATGTTGTTAAGTTTCTGAAAGTATCGAGCTGGATTGTTTTAATTTGATTAAACTGTAGTATGAGAGTCTGAAGACTGTCAAAGTGTTTAAAGTCTCCCGATGTCAGGGACTTTATAGAGTTTGTTTGTAAGTCCGTGTAAATAACGCGACTAATGGTAGAATCAAACCGAGGAACAGAATCCAAATCCTGTTCGGAACAGTCGATCTTTAAATTGCCACATTTGCAACTGGAAGGACAAAGGGCCAGTGAAGGTTGAAATATAGAACAGATAAGAAACACCTTGACCCAAGTTATTACCAGAGCTGACATTGTTTGTCGAGTGCACTCAGTATTTCTTCTTAAACACAGATATTATATCATGAGACAGGCTCGTAATTATAAACTGTAGTCATCAGTTCACGCTGTCCGATTGTTACAGAGACTTCATTCGTGGGCCATCCATTCAGTCTCTGGGTGTGTTCTGATTCAGCTAGTTGAGTATTGATCACTATTCTACTTTCACTTTTGTTGATGACTGATAATCCTGCTGTCTCTTGGCTTTGATTCACAATCACTTCATTGGTTAAACGATTGGACTTACGATACATGAATAATCTGTCAGCTTGATATGTGCTTGAATCAGTCACTGACTTGAACAGCACTTTGTTAACTGGATCTTCATTCATCTGTTCATACTGTCAGTACAAACAACTTCAGATATTGCCTTATAGGTACACACGAAACCCTTCTATCCAGCCCCGTCATGGCTATTAAAACATGTAATTGTATATGTGGGTAAGTGGTTAGGTAGCAGACCTTTAACCAGACACTTTATTTTTGGCTGCTGTTTTGTTGGAGGCTGAGTTTCCTGTGCACTATTGTTGGACTAACACAGTGTTCAGTAAATATCCTGGTGATTTGAACAGAATATGCAATTTTAAATTTCTTGAGTACAATTCTTAGCTGAACCGAATTGAGCTTGTTCTAATGATAAATTAATAAGGAAAATTGAAATGATTTTAAGATAGCATTTGAAGAAGATTTGTTGTTCCACTATATAGCAGACAGTCTTCTGTGGTTTCTTTCAGCCATTGAGCTGACATTGACAAAGCAGTGAGATAACCTTAAGTATGGTGTAAAAAGTCAATGAGACAAGCGAAGTGCCAAACCATTTCATGCATGGACTGACAATGATATTGAAAATCATGTGTCATTAGGTCTCAGGCCTGTGGCTTAGTAGTAGCGGGGGCACTTACTAAACTGAACCTGCTTCAATGCACCGTTTACCGGATCAAGTCTGCCTGTCTACCTTCAGGTATATGTGCGAGTCACATGTTGTGGCTCAGGCAATCGTGGGGTGTTTTTTACATGGTTTTTTCTTGGTTTTCCACTGTAATAAGACTAGGGGCAGTGTGAAGTGTACAACCTGTCATCATATAAGTGAAATACCCTTGAGTACGACGTTAAACCCCAATAAAACATTAGGTATCATACTATATGTCTTCTGAATTGTATAGAACTTAAATAGGCTGCATGAGTGATAAAGCCTAGAGAAAGCAACGGAAAGCATGTTAAAAATGAAATGATTAGATAGTTTACCCGGTATTGGTTGTTTAGGAAGTGGTGGCCAGTAATAAGTGTTTGTGTAAGTGAGGGACTTACGGAGGAAATCCTGTCTTCTCCTCATATCTCTCTACAAATCACCCCCCACTATCACACTTCGTGTATATGAACCACATCCAGTACACTGGATATGACATTTTTGATATTATAATAATTGGTAGAATAGAAAGGGTACCATCATCATATGATTGAATAAACTAGGGTGTGAGATTAAACACCAACCACCAAGAAGCTAGGAAAGTTCACTACATTAAGTTAACCTTTTGACCAGTATCTCTATCCCGTACATACACTGTAGAGAATGTTAAACTCCTAATGTATCCATCAATTAACTTATCAAATACTAACCTTTGATATACAAATAGTGGCAATACAGGCCTGTGTGTTCTAATGTCTGTATGTTCTAGTTTCTGTGTGTTATAATGCCCTTGTGTTCTAGTGCCTGTGTGTTCTAATGCCTGTGTATTCTAGGATAGTGTGTTTTAGTGTCTGTTCTAGACCTGTGTTCAAGTGCATATGTATTGTAGTGCCTGTGTGTTCTAGAGCCTGTGTATTCTAGTGGCAGTGTGATCTAGTGTCAGTGTGATCTAGTGCCTGTGTGTTCTAGTGTCTGTGTTCTAGGCCTGTGTGTTCTGGGGCCTATGTGTTACGAGGGCCTGTGTGTCACAAGGGCCTGTGTGTTCGAGTGTTTGTGTGCTCTAGTGCCTGTGTATTTTAGTGCCTGTGTTCAGGTATGATTTTGTCTGTGTGTTCTTTTGCCTGCTTGCTAAGGACAGTATATTCTGAGCACAGCCATACTGTCTCTTCCTTGGCACTGTAGTAGGCTTACTTTAGCCAGTCTAAAAAAAAAGTAAATCCCCAAAAACTAAATAAAACAAAAGATGATCTGCAACATTGATGAGCTGAATTCAAACCTTCAATGCTTTGTTTCTGAGTGGAATGTGTTGACAACTGGGCTATCAATATCATGTCAAATAATGCTGTGATAAACCTCTACACACAGTGTAGAGCACCTACACAGTTTTGACATCATTTTACAAAAATATTTACACAAATGGAATAATTTTCTGAAGCTTAAATTGCCTCATAAAAAGTGCCAGTGACAACTTTCTATCTTCCTGAGAAAATAATGGCCACTTGTGTCAACGATCCCCACATCTTCCCAGTATATCCTTGGGTGCTCCTAGGTTATGCTCATATTGTATTATTCACTACATCATAACATGAGTGGAAGATGTGGGGATGTCCTCAGGAAGATGTGGTAGGAATATTTGGGGTTTGACAATTTAACATACTCTGTCACAAGGTTTTCTCCACACTGTATGTTTGGTACCTGACTTGCAGATGCATGCTTTAGATGTGGGGACTTAGTTGGATGGATGGGGATTACATGTATATTTTTTTCTTTTGTTTTGTCTATCTATTTTTAACAGAGGTTAAGTACCATGTTTCCATCAGTTGTCAAATGATGACCAGCTATCAGACTGCAGAATCAGTTAAATGATTTAAAGTTCTAAGTCTCAAATAATCTTCCTCATCTGGTACTTTAACAAATGTACAAGAAGGGCTTGTTAATTAGCAAAATGAAATTAAGGTCTTGCTGGATCCCTTGGGCTCAAAATGAACCATTTTTTAAATAATTTGAATAAAAAGTTAGGTATTCAAACTTTATGTTGGCGAAAAAAATAATTTGCAAATTTAATTACAAACAGTTAAAATTTGAGCCTATAATATAGTTCTCCCTTGATCATATCCAAGTGGCAAAACTTTAAATGCCTATTTGTGACACTTCAGTTGTAAGCATACCCATATTCACATATATGTAATCCTGAATATTTTAGTTTTCCAAAAATGTATACATAGATAGGGTTCATATTTTTACTCTTCTGCATAATAGACTAAATATAGCCCGTTTTCTGAAAATTGACCAAGGGGTCCAGCAAAGCCTTAAGTGAATTGAAATATATAAAAATAATTTTTTTTTTAAAATGCAATAGTTTTAGTGTATTATAAATAGTTAATACACTGTCTGCTTTCATTTGACATTAAAAAAACAAAATCATCTTTACTCAGGACATGAAACAAGATTGATTGTATCGGTATAATTGGGGTTTAGCATCTTACTCAACGGTACTTCAGACAAGAAATTGTGGCCATGGCTTAGTGGTAGCCTGTGCGCTTAAGAGTGCCGTAAGAGTGCTAGGTGTAGTGTGAAGTGGACCATCTGTCATCATATAAGTGAAATACTCTTGAGTATGACGTTAAACCTTAATCAAACAAATCAAACAAGAAATTGCCCCATTTGAATAGCAGTAAATGTATAATTCACAAAATATTATACATCCATATTACAACAAAGAACAAAAGAAAACTACTACCCCTAACATAACATTAGACTTGTCCCACAAGAAAGATAAATTATCCTTAATTTAATTAAAAGATATTATAAAATTTCACTGCAAATAGTCTTTAAATGAAAGCTGGGATAGAACAAGTCTATCTAGACTTCACTCTCGCCATCACTTATGATTTACTACTTTATGTATTATTCAATATTAGTTTATGGTTAATAAATACTCAACTCAACTTGCAATATTCTTGGAAAAGTAGTTACATTCTCAAGCAAAATATGATTGCTTTTTTTCTACTTTTGTTGGAAAAAAGCAAATATTTTTTATTTTATTTTTATTTCAATCACCCAGTGCTACACCGCCGGCTGCTGGGTCCAAACAACTAACCTGCATATAGTTATGTTTTGTTTGTTTTTAGTAAATGAGTCCAGCCAGGAAGAGCCTTTGCAAGAGGAAGAAGATGAGCTTGATGGTGAGTTTCATTAATGGCTGACTTCTATTTTTATAAAAGAAATGTATTCCTCTGTCCTGGTATTCTCTGTGTTAGGGGAAGCCTGAGGATGTTAAATCTGGTGTAAAAAAAGTTAGCTAAAGACTTTACTGACAGAATGGTTTAACACTATGGACTATCTATCATGACAAACGTACCGGTCTCTAAATGCTTTATAAATATGCTCATGGTTTAGTGGCTAGCATGTGATAAGTCATCCCTCTTAAATAAAGAAACACATCAGCATAAAAAAATCATGATATTATATTTTTAGGAATAACTTCAGTCAGAAAACACAAAGTAAATAAATGACTAAATGTTTGCTTTGTTTGCTTACAGAGGAAGAAGAGGTGGAAATGACTTCTTCAGAACAGGAGTTTAATTTTAAGGAATACCTTAACAGGTAAAAAATTATTTTGACCTGGCAAAAATCAGCATTTTTTTGTGAGCTTACGGTGAAATTACGTGTGTGGATTAGAAACTGGCCAGGAGTCAAAGGTTTTGGAGGGTTTCATTTTGAGAAATGAATCTGGGTCTTCTAACATTGAAGCAGTGAAAACCTCCTTTGTGGACATACAAAATGTCAACCTTGATCACAAGACAATCTTGCTGTACTGAGTTTGACTACATTATAATGACTAATCATCTTATCAATCTACAATTGTTCAGTTTATTAACTTCTTGGTTTTGACTTTCCGTTCTAGATATGCGAAACCTCCGATTTTGAAAGCCCATGTCGTGCTGTTAGCTGATTTTCAGAAAAATTCCAATCACACCAATCACTGTGCTGTAAAGATGTTACATCGTATTGGGGTGGAGCTAGGCATGATGGGAATGCTCTATCAAGCGTCATTGTTTCGCGTATTCCAGAAGTTGTTGATGTCACCTGTGGCTAAGACATCTCATTTTCAGGTCTGTAACATTAGTTCTTCTGGCCAGATAATTTTGAAGCAATTCAATTCTATTTTATTTTTTTTCCATTTCAAAATAAGGCCTGTGGCTTAGTGGTAGCGAGTGGCTTCCTGAACTGAACCACCTTCCATTTACTGTTCACCGGATCGAATCGCCTGTCGACCATCAGGTATATGAGCGAGTCACATATTGTGGCTCCGGCAATCGCAGGAGTGCTTTATACAAGGTTTCAACTGGTTTTCCACCATAATAAGGCTGTGTACATGTGAAGGGACAATCCGTCGTCATATAAGTGAAATACCCTTTGAGTACAACGTTAAGCACCAATCAAACAAACAAACATACAACAGGGCTTGAATTTAACCACGGCACCGACGGCAAATGCCGTCGGTGCCCTTTTCGTTTGCCGTGGTGCCCTAATAGTATAGGAAATACAAAGGCAACAATTTGCTGTAGGTCCCTTTTCTATTTGCCGCTGTGCCGTTTGTATGACATTTCGGGTCTAAGAATGATTTTGGTCATAAAAATCGGCCACATGTTACGTTTGGACGTTTTGTCAAATCAACAATATAGGAATAAGTATTGTAGACCTATAAACTTGTATTATACAGTCAATAAGTCGGCAAGCCCGAATAATCAGCGAAGTTTCAGTTTGTAACTCTCCAGTCGAGAAGGTAAAATCCGTCATGATTCATTAATATGTATCTCCAGCTGCGCGAAAGTCTCTATCTTAATACGATATAGCTGCGCGGTAGGCTAGCGTTTGTTTGCGTAGTCGCCATTGTGTGTGACAAGATGCCGCGCAAAGATCGTTTGAAAAAAAGACAACAGACCAGCTTACAGTTAGCGGCAGCTAAATGTGCTAAGCTATCTGCGTTTTTCAGGTATGTTTATGCATTTTAAACTGTCTAACATGGCTTTAACGTAATTAATTGTTTTGTACAGTGTTCCCCAAATCTACAAGACGTGCCCACGTGTTGATACATAATCTAATTAACAATGGCGGGTTACACCTCCCCGCTTCCATTGGTTTAAATTTAAATGTGAATAGACAGAGCATTTTTGTTTATTCTGCAGTCATATGCCAGACTGTACCGCCTACAACATGGGTGAATTAATTTTTTTAGATTGAGGTTGAGTAAACTTTCATACAAAACAAAAAGATTTGAAGGGTTAGCCTACAAGTAGGCCTACGTACAGCCTAATATTTGATATTGCGTAAACGTTCTAAATAAGTAAATTAAAAAAGAGCCTTTATTATGTAAGTGTTAGAAAACCCCCCAGTAAATATAAATTAATTTTACTCTACATTATTTATAGTGGACATCCAAAGGTTTTTTTGATTTAAATTAATATTTAATATTTGTGATTTATTGTGTTATAAATAAATTTCTAGCCATTTTTTTTTCTTCCCCCACAGTTCAAGTATTTCTGAACCAGACACTGAACATGATGGAGGTGCTAGCCATAGTGTTATTGATCATTCTATGCCTACTGAAGAAACAGCATTAATGGCATCAGACTTAGAATCCTGTCCTGTTAGTGATGACAGCAATAAAAATACAAAACTAAGGTCAAAGTGCAGAGTGTCAACACTTCTTTCTTGGAAAGCCGACTGCCACTGGGATTGGTTAGCTTTTGAAGAAGAGGATGGCTATGTAACACTTGTGTGGTGCCATGTGTGTAAAACACACTACACTGAAGGTTTGAAAGGCAAATTAAATCCAGGCCAAGTTCAACTGTGTGACATGGAGGCATACATAAAAGGAACCACTAATGTCAAAAAGGACACTGCCAGAACTCACAATGCAAGCAAACTGCATGGTGATGCAGTTAAGGCTGTCAATAATCAGTCTGAAGATAATCTTCCTACTATCTATAAACATTTCACAAAAATGGATAATGTTACATTCTTGAGGATTTGTCGACTTTTTGATCTGGCTTACACAGTAGCATACTCAGAACTGGCATTTACTAACTTTGAGACTTTAATTTCGATTGAGAAAAAACATGGAGTCGATCTTGGTTCTACTTATGCAAATAACAAAGCATGTCAAACATTTATTAATGAAATTGGTGAGACAATGGCAGAAGACCTCCACATTCAATCATTTTCTGTAGAGCCATTTTATTGTTCCATACTATTCGATGGCAGTAGTGACAAAAGTCTCTCTGAGAAGGAAGTCATTAGTGTCAAGCTGCTTGAGAATGGATTGCCAAAAATAAAACTTCTTGGGTGAGTTTTTTTTATCAACATTTGAGAATCTGCTCCTTTTTTAAATCGATCATAAGTCTTAATTATTGGAAAAAAGAAAATAAATGTACTAGGTAAGCTTATACAATTTACGATTGGAATAATGTTATTTCATGCTCAGGTTAAATGGTTATATATTTTGATCCGAGACAATGTTACTGAATTTTTATGATATTTAAGATTTCTTTTTTTATTATTATTATTATCGACAGAATTGCTGAACCCCAAAATGCCACAGCTGAAGGCCTCTACAACGCTATTACTGCAAAAGTAGACGAAATGCATCTAGACCTCAAAACTTCTTGTTTGGCAACAGCAGCCGATGGAGCATCAGTCAACTTTGGGAAGAAAAGTGGTGTTTTAGTGAGAATGAAAGAGTCTGTACCCTGGCTGATTCAGATGCACTGTGTGGCTCACCGCCTTGAACTGGCACTAAAAGATGCATTTATTGGATCCTTCTATGAAATTGAAGTGAGTTAATATTTTTTGTTTTGTATATTTTCACTATCAGATTATTCATTCTTTAAAAAATTAAAATACGATTCTAAATAAATCAGCATTAAATTTATTAACTGTTTCTACCACACAAATGAAATAGCCGTGGGCACAATACCACATATTTCAATATCATCATACCTAATCCATTATTATACATATGTTACTGAAATACTGGCACAAAACCACAATCAAACAATCTAGAAACTATTTTCCTGCAAAACAATACAACATTGTTTCAATAATATTATAATGAATACAGTTCAATTGTTTTTGATTTCATAATAATAGGACCTAGGCAGATGAGTCAAGGGTATTGAGATAATACTTGGATATCATTTGTATCAGATATTATTTTTTTTAATT
>JARFOD010129228.1:0-13920 GCA_031763545.1 Mopalia muscosa
TTTTACGTTCATTGGAGTATGAACGAAAAAACCGAGGTGCAAACTTTTGTATGAACCGCTACGCGGATTCATACAGTCTGCACCTCGGTTTTTTCGTTCATACGACCCTGCGATTGCCGGAGCCACTTCGTATATATGACTTACTCATGGTCAACAGACAGACTGGAACCCGTCGAATATGGCATTTTGAAAAACCGAAATGTTACCCACTAAGCCAAAACCATGTTATATTATTATAATCGCCCGATCGTGACGATTGTACCAGTCGCTCGAATCAAACACATTTGATGTTATCGGCCGATTTTTAATCGCAAGCAGTTGATCGCCCGATTGCTCGCCCTTGGGCTCATGCCAGCGACTACAGTCGCGCAAATCAATACTGTTAAACGAATACAAGTTCACATGACACAAAAAATGTTAACTTCCACAAAGAAGTCTGGGAGAAATTATTTTCCAAATACTTCCGTTCTCCCTCCGTCCTAATCTTTTTTTTTTTTTTTAAGTAAATGTATTTGCGTTTTAATCTTGCCGTATTGGACAAATCACATGTGATGTTGATTTTTTTTAAGGTAAAAAATATACCAGATCGCTGGGTCAATCGAGTGACCAGTCGCTCGAATCAAACATGTTTGATATTATCGGCCTATTTTTAATCACCAGCGATTGATCGGCCGAGTGCTCACCCTTGTGTTCATACCAGCGACTACAGTCGCGCAAATCAAGGCTGTTAGACCAATACAAGTTCGAATTCTTCTCACATGACACATAAAATGTTAACTTCCACAAAGAAGTCTGGGAGAAATTATTTTCCAAATACTTCCGTTCTCCCGTCGGAGTCTATGTCTTAATCTTTTTTAATAGTAAATGTATTTGCGTTTTAATCTTGCCGTGTTGGACAAATCACATGTGATGTTGATTTTTTTAAGGTAAAAAATACACCGGATCGCTGGGTCAATCGCCACGAGTGTGCCTCAAGTCGCCCGAAAACTTTCGCTGGCCAATTCTCTGGCGATCAGATCGCCGCGATTGTCCCTCGCATTTATTAGAAACAGCTACAAAAACATTTTTTTCGTCGAATTGAAAGCCGCTTCTGTGTCAATAATGGGCTCACAGGGAGATTTGTTGACACGAATATCCAAAGCATGTCTTGAGAGATCATTGTATTTAGTCTCGAGTGTTTCAAGCGCAACAGGTACGTAATTGCGTTTAGACTGCGACAAGGCGTGGGTGTGATGTTTTTTCACAGGTTGACTAACATGGACGCGTCACTGTCCGAGAGTCATGTGATACCCAAAAAATAATCAAGGGCTGCTAAAAAAAATAGTTTAGAATCTGGAAATGAAAACGAGCACGAGGGCAAACAAAGCGAATGATGCCATCCTCAACACTAATATAAACTGCTCTCGTGTATATGCGAATGACTATTGAGAGATACAAGACCTACTTCAACAGCATTGCAGAAAAAAGCTGACGAAAAAAAAAACAGTCTACTTGATTAACGTGGAAAATCAGAACTGTAAAATCATAGCGAGAAAAACGCATGAATTTTAAATGAGCATCGTAAACTCCGCATGGTGTCATTATGGCTGACAAAAATAAATACGAAATTACACTGATGTGGTAGTCAACAATCATGCAAGCAGGAGAATAAGCTCCCTCATCTGTATGGACCGCATACATAAAAACATCTGAAAAAATGAAAAATAAAATATTTTCCACAGATATAGAACAGAAAAACAGACCACTCATCAAGACGTTTGCTCAAATATCTCTTCTTAAGAAACGAAATTAGAATTTCGTCTAGGATGCAGGACATCATAGATACACTTCTTGTGTGGGTTGTGTGTCACACTGTCCTTGTGGAACAGTTGAAAAGATCCGTAGTCGATCTCTTGGACGTATATGTATGTGCCATTATCTACATTAAAATATACATGACATGTAGTAGCGGAGATAACATGTGGTCCGTCACTGCACTCTGTATCGAACATAATATCAGATCAAAATATAAACAATAAATATCAAACAAAACAAAAAACAATTTGATGAATATATAAGACGATGGGACGGTTCACTCAACATTATCTTGTTAAAATAAAACGATATGCAGTATGAAGGTGACGATACCATGTTTTATATGAGCCTAAGGCTATATTGTCAGAAGGAAAAGTGGTACGCCCTCGGCGATACATTGAACTAATTTTAACTTATTTATATGTTTTAACAATGTTATTGTAATAATAGTTGTTGAATTATCTTCAGATTATTCTATTAATAAAGCTACTGCACGCATTATTACATATTTATATATATGTAGATGCAGTTAAAGATACCTGTCACTCTCAGTTATACTTTAAAAGAAATACAAGGCGCTGGGGTTTGTTTGAAAGGGAAAATTGAACATTGCCGCCTGGTCTAGTGTAAAAAGAAGTTAAAATAAGTTTATTCAGACATCGAAGCGCTTTAAAAAATTAAAGTTCCATTGTTGAGCTCAATTTCTCATTTCCACTTGGCTGAAATTTTAATCAGGGTTTAAATGACACATTGTATCTTGCAAAAATGCAACGTTGTTAGAATCCAATACAGTAACTATGCTTCTGCGAGATGGAGGTATTTATTTTTATGATAGGCGTTTTGGATATACGATAATTCCTCCTGTTAACAAGATGTAAGACATATATTATGATGAAAAACATACAACGCTTATTCTATTTGGGCCCAGTTAGGGAGCGGGTGGGCAATGGCTCTGCAGAATACTCCCTCGGCTTCCTCGGTTGATCGTAAGGGCCTATTAAAGAGGCGAGAAAAGAGGTTGCTTTCTGTTGCCCTGGTGTTCACAGAGCTAAAGAGTAACGGGAAGCAGATTTGTTTGTGATGTCCTGTATTTGTGTCTCTCGTCATATAAGTGAAATACCCTTGAGTACGTCGTTAAACACCAATCAAACAAACAAACAATATTCTATTTGGTCGAAATTTAATGCCATGGAGGTTTGAGGATATTCAGTTCAATTCCCTTGTTGGCCTTGGCAAACGACAGATACGACAAAAGACGGTCGACGGTCGACGCTGGCTTCATGTATCCAGTTATATTGTTCACCGGTATTAAAGCCTAGTTCCATATTTAACTCTACACCTTTTCAATGTACATTGGACTATATAGGTTTTACTGTAAAAACTCAAGCGTTTTCTGATTTGCTTTTCAGGGGTTCAGTTTTGTTTAAACTGAGCTGGGGGTGTTATCCATGAATTCACAAGAAACCGCAGCACTCCTACTGCATACATCCGTAAATTAGACATTCACTAATTGATGCTTTACACCGTGCCCATGGGTTTATTCACAAGGTATTGTAATGACGTTGATTGCACAACAAAAAACACCTATATATATGCAGGGTGTTCACATTATAGTGAAACAAGTGCATGTTTATATGTTGACCTGTCTACTATTAAATTTATAGTCTTTTTAGATTGAACCCAGTCATTCATGTAAACTTTAACTGTTAAGAAACTGTGAGCACGATATAACTACTTTCATTTAACATACTTAAGCGTAAATCAAGCCCCAGTGGACCGGAACGAAGCTTTGCAGCTTTGAATCCCCCAAGAAGTATCTCAGAGGAGAAGATCGCCGAGGTCTAGGCAGATCCAGATGAAATACAATCGGAAAGTACAGAAGACGCCCTTGCGAGAGGTCCAAATGAATTTTCATTCTCTGGCCAGTGATCAGCTTTTATTCTGACCGGGATACCTAGAATTACTGAGGATTGGGAGATCCGGGAGCTGGAGAATCTTGAGAGACCAAAGGCACAGGTCTTTAGGCAGGAGAAGAATGGTAAAAAGAGGATACTTCAGGATAGAAAATAACGATCACGCCACTAATTGAAAGCCATTGGAACTCCTGTGTAACAGAACAGGTATGTCAAGTAAAAGGGAGGGTTTCATACACACAGTGAGAATTAACAAACCTGGATGTGAAGGGGTTCTTTTTGGTTCAAAGTAGTTAAACAGCAGATGACTTAGCCAAGCGTAAGACTTCGCTCATCTGGAGGCTGTAGAATATAGAGAGACAAATGGCACATGTCTAAAGACAGAAGAATAGTAAAAAGAGGATACTTAAGGATAGAATAGAACAATCACGCGACGAATTGAAAGCCATTCCGGTGTCACTAAAAATTAAGATATGTAAAGTAAAAGTGAGGGTTTCATACACATTGTCGTTACCGCCAGATACCTGTTGATCAGGGCGACTTAGATCTGTCAGCCTTTCAATGGCAAAACAGCTTGTATTTCGACAAAGTTGTATCTATGAGTGTTGTGAGTTAGATGAATCAAAGAAAAAACAATGTCTGCCTTTCACACATATGAAATGTATCCGTGTATGGTTCAAATTGGAAACGTCGACTTTAGACACCTCCCCTGAGAATACCAGGGGGATTCCATGATGTCCATAGAAGAATGGTGCTCCCCTGATGAGCTTTTGACAACAAATGTCTATTCGGTGGAGGGGGTATTTTTGGGACTGTGTACTGTCATTTTACCTTTCCTGCTTCTTTATCAGAAAAAAAGTTTAACATAAACGCGTCAACACGCTCATCCCAGATTAAACTGACACGTCACCAATAATACTAACTGCGTTATGCTTAGTGCAATTCGCTATCTTTTGATGAAGCGGGTCTTCAACATTGTTTGAATACGGAGAATATGTCTGTTTCGGGATTCACATTAGTGTACTTAAAGCTCATTAAATATAATTTGCTCAGGGCAGTGAACAGAACATGGTCTTTGAGAACTTTCTCCATCAATGAACATCTGGCACACAGGAGTCCCCATTCACTGAATGAGTAGGCGTTAAAATTGTTAATGTTGATGGTTTCTTCAAAGTTGTAGGTCCAGTTTTTTCGTGGTACACGGATGTTAATTACGTATGGTAATATTTTGTCCGTTACGCTTATTAATACTAGAAGAGCAAAATATATATATATACATATACATGTATTTGCAGGATTGTTTGAGAGAAATCTACTATTTATCAGTAGATTTAAATTCGATTTAACAGCACATATTATTTTAGGGGCTGACAATCACATACCGGATTTGATCTCCAGATGGCAACTTTAGGATCACTTTAAAGAAGAATATAAACAAACAAACAAAAAAAAGCTATTGCACAGAAAGGCAATTGGATATTGAATTATTTAGTTTTGAGCACAGTATGAAATTTGTGTTGTCTATTTAACAGACCTTTTGCTCCAGGAACTTTAAATTGTTTAAATTTACATTAACGTGTAATACATAATATCCGACTATAATTTTCTTGAAATATTGTGCTATAGGTAAAAAAAAAAATTCTTAAAACTATATCAAAAATATGAAAGAAGACAATTTTTTAGTTTTGTATATGTTGAGATAAATTGTGAAAATGTGAACATTTCTGTATACTGTATAATACCAGCCGAGGAGTAAGCATTTCCCCAAGTAGAAAACACTGACAAATGAAAGAAGAGAAAACAGGTCAAATGTATTTCTGATCTACTTTACGACAGGTTTACCTCTTTCATGCGAAATTCTTTGATGTACTTTAGAGTATCTTTATATATTTACTAATTTGCCCTAAACCTTTGTAACCCAGTCGAGCACATCGGTGACCCCGAGTTCATATTCCGATGGACACAAACAGTATTCTCTTTCTCTGCAAAAAAAAAAATACTAACTTTTCCCAGACATGATCATATCAAATTATAAAAGCTGGTGACATTTTTCCAGTTAGTAGGCCTATGTTGCGCGTATAAAAGGGATGTATTTTGTATAATAAAATTGCCAATTGCTTCCTAATCTGAACGATCTACATTCCACCTGAGTGTCAGATAGTTCTAAGCTTAACTGTTTGACCACAGATAAGTAGATATTTTTCACATAGACTTATCATAAAACTTCATGTGGCTCTTTTTGAACTTTTTCGTCTGAATGTACTACGGTGACCTATATGCAACTCATTAAAAAAACTATCCAAGAGAACTCTCCCGCTTAATTAAAGTGAAAATATTCTATATCTCATTAATATTATATATAGTTTATGTATAAGTATTATCTGTTTATGTTATTAATAACATTATGGAAAAAAAACTCTCATAACGCCCTGCACAAAGATGTAGAGCAATTAACACTCATAGTCTGACCATTCGCCTCAGTAATTGCATATGGTTTTCTTTCAAATATTACGTAGATGTTACGTTTTTCCTCATTCAAGTGTCATGAAATAAGGCGTGAAAGAGAAATATGCGAGATACAGGTGGCTAGGGGACGAAATGGATTTACATCTGTAACATTATATCAGATTAAAATAAACATATTATGACATTCGTGTACTTGCATGTCTAAATGACTTTATTTAACTCTACTTAACTCCCTAACAGCTCACATATTCTTTACTATTCTGATCCTAATACTATATGCATTATTTTTTATTATTCCATGCAGAATAGGTACAAAGGAAATTTTCTAGCCGCGAAAGTGCGAACCTGCAAGCTATGAAATGGTAGTTAGCCACTAAGAAAAAATGGTTTAAACGAATCCACAAAACGCAGAGTACGACATTAATTTCCTGTCAAAATATTAATATTTAAAAGAAAACTATAAGCAAATCCGTATAAAACAAAAGCCCGGTTTAACCAAATTCTAATACAATTGCAATTGCAATACCCGTTTAAGCTTTTTGTCTAATTGAATTAATAAAATACTTAAAATTATCTTGCTCATTTTCTTATTAAACTTGCAATTTCCTAGATATAACAATAACATATGTAATGAATCTGTTTGTTTATTAATAATCCTTTATGACAGAATGTGTCGAAGTATCACGGAACGGAAATTAAGACTCTAATTGTCTGTTATTCGAATGTGTTTCTTTAATGTGTCACTAACCTTACCGTGATATTGACTCTTTATAGAGAACTAAATATGTTGTAATGTTAGGATATACATATACACTGAAAATAACATATTCATTATTAGAAACGACCTCCTTCGTTTTGTCGAGACTATATCAGTATATTTAGTACAAGAAACTGTATAAACAGCACCCGAATCTATGTCCGACGCTATACCGCCTGCAGATTAGTTAGATGAAAAGTCCTTGTATTGCGACCTCTTCAACACTAAAGTTGACTGGTTATGATGGTTATAAGATGGGGATTTCCGCACGTTGCAAGATATGTAGGGTCAGTGCCGTTAACACTAGTGGGTGAAATATTAGTCAAATTCTAGAAATTATCGGATATACAGAATTTTTTAAATTATTTCTCCAGTATTGGCAGAGCAGACTTTAATATATCTAATTAAAGTTTTATGATTTTAGACTGAATCTTCATCTTTGATACCAACAAAGTTGTTTTTCATACAGCCAATTAAATGCAAAATAAACAACTGCAACGCCCTCAAATGACAGGACTTATGTACAAATCTCATAACGGCCTTCTCCAGCCAATCCTGTATACAACTAGCGGCTTATTTCAGCAAATAAAGAAAAGATGTGTATAAATAGGTATGGATTGGATCAGTGAGCGTATATTCCTGTCAACAGGTCCAGCGTAATAACCAACTGATTAACGCAAGTTCACGCAAAACAACCGGGAATTTTTATCCAGGTAAATGCTGCTAGTTTGTATGTACCGGAAACTGTGAAACATAATTAACATGTTTTGGTCAAGAAATAGCCTGCGCATTTGTTTTATTGATAACGTTGTTAAGAGAATCTGGTTTTGACAAATGTCTATTTTTATTGTTGAGAAAAAGCGTGATTGCCCCCACCAAGAATCGAACTTAAATCATTCTATGTGAGTTGGTTAAAGCGGTGGCACTGCTATAGACTATGACCCAAGCTCAAATCCCGGTGGTGGTAAGCAATTTTTTTCTTTCATTGCAAAAAAAATGTATCAACTTGGTTTAAGGTCTCGCTGGACCCATTTGTTGCTTTTCAGAGCGCCTGTTTTATTAAGTCCATGATACAGAAGAATACAAATGTGTGCCATATACATGTATATTTGTGGAAAGCTTACTCAGTATTGCATATATTTGGTTCAAATCCAGTTATTATTTCTACAAATATTACAATGTATAGATGAACAAGGAAATAAGAGTGCATTTTTCATGGTCTTGACATAACGGTAAGACTCAAGAAATTAGTTGGCCTAGTAGAATAACCCTTGAACTGGTAAGCGGTGTCCAATGTTTTTTAAATTATTTTAGCTTTTGATTTAATAGATCACAAGGAACTTTTTTTGTCAATCGAATCTGATAAAGTCTTATACAACATTCAGAAACCATTAATAAATAAATCAAAGATGAAAACACAGAAAGTGAGGCACCGTTTATCAGATCCCATTGTGTTCTTTAAAGTGGTACAGATTTGAAGGTTCTTTTATGAATAGATTTTTAGGGCGTGGTTAAAGCTGAAGAGCCAGAAATAGGCAATTAAAGTTTTGCTGTCACGAATTGCATCTTGTCTTTAAATAACTCAATTAACGTTGAAATGATTCATTTTATCGCAATAATTGTACGTAATATTTTACGTCTGAATTTATGTTTAACAAAACTTAATTCAGATGATCATTAAAGACGAAATTAAAACGCATTTTCGATAAATAAAAAAATCTACATTATATTGTGCCGCCTGGTTTCGCACTTTGGTGAGTAATCATCAGTGGTTGAGTGGTCATGTGACACAATTCTAATAAATACAAATATTCAGGCGATTATGTAAAATACAAAGTAAGCGGATTGCCCAAAGACTCCCTTGTATTCATAGATATAACAGAAAGAAGCATGGTGTGGATAATACCTGATCATCATCCACGGAAAAGGCACAATCCACCACAGTTGCAGTTGTATGAACAGTCTTAGTTAAAGAGTCGTCAGCAGAATGCTATTCTTCAACTTTAAGTTTTTTCAACCAAAAACCCACTCGATCCATGAAATCTCCCCCACAGTCTCTTCGTCGTCCCTTTTGGAATTAATCACACGAGGTTTGGAAAATATTTTTGATACTGAAGCGCTAGAGAATGTCGTCTTCAAACTCATTATCGCTGCATGCTCTCCGACGTTTCTGCATTATTTTGTCTATGTTTATTGTACCAGTGGACTCAGAAAAGTAAATTCAATATGTCGGAAGAGAAAGAGTTAATACACGGTATTTTTCTACCCTTTATCTTACTAAGTAGCTGGAGTATTATACATGTCCATACTTCACAAGAGAACACATACTTTCGGGATCATAAAGATTTGTTTTTGCATATCGCCTGTAAAAGCTACCGGTAAGTTGGGATGTATCCGCTTAGTTGCTGTATTAATATTATTGAAAAACAGTAGAACGGCGGGATATTTTGGCACAGTTATGACAGAATCATGCTTTCCTTCACATTGTTGTTGTGTATGAAGCCAACACACAATTAAGCAGGCTAATCTTTGCAGTCAACAGAGATCTTCCGACTTGCTTCGCAATCCCACTAGTTTGAATGCTTTACTTTAAATCCAAGTTATAATAAAATTTGATTAATCTTGAGCCCAATGAGATAATTGCTTCTGTCTTTTCAAGAAAGCTGGGGAGTATAGTAATCCACATCTCGATAAAACAGTTGTTTAGGAAGTGACCAGAACAACCTGTAAGAACAACAACCACGGGCGGTATATAAAGTTAAGCAACTTATTTATCAGCACAAATATAAAAAAGAAGTTAGGTTTTTAGGGTTGAGAACGCATCTTCATTATACATACAAATAAGGTACGCTGAAAAATAACAGATAATTTATTAAATCATACTTCAAACTGACATATTTTTCCTGATTTGTTTACACGGGAAAATGAAATAAAAAAAGTATATGTGTCAGTGTCAAATGCATGTAACCGGTTAGGCCTACATGCTCAAAACAAGTTAATAAATATACTTTTCTTTCTTCCTTAGAATGGACGGCCGTGTATTGAAATGGGTTGGTTTCGCAGCTAGTTTGATGTGCAGTGTGTGTACTGGATATTTTTTAGCTTTCAATGTTTATGATGTCCAACTGAAAACATTGTTTCAACTGAACCAAACTCAGCGTAAGTTGACTAGTTTTTGTTCAATGTGTACAATTTTGCTTTACTTCAATTACTAAATTGGCCTGTAGATAAGACTGTTGTGCAAAGTTTGCCGAATGAAGATTCCCATTAAGGAAATTATAAATTATATTGATAGTCATAAAAAAAAATCCACCAGGGGTGCAAGTATAGTGTGTGTAAATGTGGATTCTAACATCAGGACTGAATACATATATTTAGATCTACAGAGAGAACATCTATAAAAGTGATCATTATTTGCCTATATCGAAAGCGTTTGCGATCCTTTGGGGATACTACGTATTGGGGATTTAATTGTATGATTGTGAGCTGAACACATTCCATCCATATAAATAACAATTTCATTGGGTTGTCACGGAAGGAATCATTTTCAGAGAGTGGATGGCTTGACCGAAATATATTTTGGGAATAAGAAAATAAGTATTATGATATTCATTTGTATCGCTGTCACTATCATTGTGAATCGTAAACACTCATTTGCCAGTGCTGAGTTAATTTTTAAAGCATAATTTGCTTGTGAAAACGATTGTTTCTGAAGTATAATTTTCAATTCATACATACACCTCCAGGTAGGCCTTTGCCAATAGCCAGCAGGTATTTAGTTCAGGTGAGATAATAACCGTAATCTATTTCGCCTGCTGATACACATAATCTTTGAGGCATGCATTTTACAATTTGAATCGAAAAAACACACAAGTTTTTTGGGGGTCAATTTTTGTGCGGTATTAAGATTATGAAAAAAAGATTTCAGAAAGGCAAAAAGAAATAGAAAAAAGTTAAAATTTTACCCCTGACTAGAGGGAGAATCCTTATAGCCCATTATGAGGCACATTATAGCTATTAATGTCATGTACATTTTTGTACAAGTATAAATGTTGGGAGAGCTCGTGTTCTCCGCTATAGAATTTTGAAAATTTATATCTCTAAAAAAAAAATTGAAAAATGATGTCAAAACTTTTGTCGACAGATTTAAACTCTCTATCTTAAAGACAATGACAGAAAATATATATTTTTATGTCAAATTTGTCAAAAAATCTGGAGTGTCTCAAGTATACATTTATAGGTTATATTATAGACCTATTAATTCGGTCTATACTTAATCTAAAACGAGGGAGCTATAAAGCTAATTTTATAATATATATAGATACCGGACTCCATTCACACTGGAACTACATACACCTCAAGAAATGATAAAAAAAACCTCACATTTGGAAACCTGTGGAAACCTACTCTTTGTCAATGGCTCTTAACTATGTTCAATTAAGTACTAACATTTTACTATTTTTACTTGGCATTTGCATGTTAATTTTTCACTGTAATAAACTTTTAGTGTGAAAAGAAAAAAAAAACAGCTTAAAGGTCCAGCAGGACCGTATAGGCTTTTTTTGGTAACGTGATAAAATGAAAAAGGTCTTGACCGAATTGGTTTTCACATCCTGTGTAATTTGTATGACTTATTAAACTCTGCATATCGCAATAAACCGAAACGGGAAGGAACCATGCCTTGTGCACCACGTTCACTTGATAATTAAACTCATTTAGTAACGAAAAATTTACTGAAGCAAATCAGGTGACGTACTGTAAAGATCTTAATCCACCTAACGTTTATAGCAATATGGCGCTGTCATCTTCGTATCAACCGGTCAGGATCACTTAACAGCTTTTCTGGTCTGAAACAGGAATATTCTTATTTAAATATTGCATACCAATTTAAAAAGTAATTTAAAAAACTCACACAGACTCCTGGGCTATTCCACATGATTATTTACTTATACGAGCTTTCAGCTCACATACCGGGGCCGTTCATGATTTAATTTATCAGAAAAGGTTGTTGTGCAAGAAGTCCATGATACATAATGTGACCATAGAAACAGGAATCAACGGCAAATCACAGAGGACATGATGGATACCTACACAAAGACGCTGATTATTCATATCTCGGCGAGCGATGATCACCTCATTGTACCAGTAGAAAAATGAATGCTTTACACCGTATACACTCACTGATGAGCAGTGGGTAGTCAACATATCGTACCCAACACTTTTGTTTAGCTATAAATGGTTTAAGCGCCCAAGTTTCCTAGTGATGCCTGTAAATGTCAGCAACTACTAGGGATGATGGATAATGGGGAGTCCATCGATGTACCACCCTGCATCTGAAAATAGTTATTACCCAACTGAAAGTATGTCGTATTTATTGATCACCTTAACAACACATTCATTAAATCAATTGGTTGTGAACAGTCAAGCAAATCCGGATTTTCTTCAATCCTCTTCAATAAGACGGCAAAATCGTCTTTTACAGGGACTTTTGCTTTGACATCAAAACCTACGAAATTATCGTGTGAAGTTAGTTGCACATTTTCAATTCTGTATACGTGTTACTTCTACTTTTATATTATATTCTACGCACCTGTAATAGTTTTGATTTCATCCATATAGCGTTATGAAATGGCAATCCTGTGAGCATGCCCTATTCTTGCGAGAGTTTCTATAGTGAACGAAGCTAAGACAATTTGTGTACACTATGCCAGGCCATCGTTCATTAATTTCTGCCAATATTTGGCGCGACGTTTGACAAAGACTTGCATACGTCGCGCCACTAAATCCGAGACCTTCATATTAACCTCACTATTGTATGATTGATTCATTGATTGATTGGTGTTTAACGCCACATTCAGCGGTATTTCAGCTACGCTGTGGCGTGAACATAGTAATTATTTGCCCTAAGGTTGTATATCTAAAAAAAACAAATTTCTATTAGGCTGCACACTTGGCAGCCAACATAAAAAGAGGAACATTTTTTTTGTGTGTATTTTTTTCTTTACAAAAAAATTATACATATTTTTTGTTTGTTTGTTTTTTTTTTTTTTTTGATAAAATATATCGGTAGAAATAGAATGAGATATAACTATTTCCAAAAAGAATTCTTGAACAGCGTCCCTTGTAGCCTTGGAAGGGTTAGCCTTTGGGCCAGATGTTTTTTGTTAGCTTTTGTTTCTTTGACAGATTTATTTTGTTTGTTTAGCTTATTTTTAACAGTTGGCGCTGATATAGCGGTTTTTGGTTGTTTTGAGTTCACCTTAACAGTAGAGTGGCATTCATGGTTGATAACAGAAGGGTGTTCATCACCAGTTGGCCACGTAAGGGAGGTCTGTGTCGCAACAGACATAGACACTTTCTTCGTGGCGTTGGCGTAGGACTGGGATGACCCTTGGACAGCTGAGACAGATACAAGACGATGTGCCTCAATATAACTAATGTTCTTTTCAGACTTGATTACTTGGATTTGCTTTTCTCTTTTGAAAATTGACTACCGTCTTTGGAGGAGGCCATGTGGGCCTGGGTCTCACTGTGTTCAAAATTCTGACACCGGAAGCACCTTGTTGGGTTGGGAATGAATGTATCTACCCTCATCCTGTAAGGACCAATGTAGATGTGGTCTGGCACTGAAGTAGAATCAAAAGTTATCAAGTAGGTGTTGAGGGTGTTCTTAAGTAGGTGTTCACTATTATATGACCACGGGCTCTACCAAGCCAACGCTGAAAACACTTGTAACAACCATGTACTAGACTTGGTTTTCAGTAATAGAACAAGCCTTCACACCAGCTGTGTTGAACCATTAGGTGACTTCTTTGCACAGTGCTCTCTTATGTAATCTTTATATTGAGTCCCATAGACCTAATTGCTATGTACCGCAAAGAAAAGTTTACAACTATATAAAGTCCGTCATATCAAAAGTCTAATCAATGCTCTGCCATGGTCTGCTTTGTTACTTGACACGAACACTGTTGACGACACAGTCGATTTGTT
>JARFOD010129239.1:0-13670 GCA_031763545.1 Mopalia muscosa
TATTTACACAATTATATAAAAACATAATATCCAGAAACTTTCGTCTTCTGTGTAACGGTTGTAAATTAAAGTTCTTAATTTAGTTCTTGATTTAAATATTATCAGCGCATGGTGGCATTACAAATCACCCGAGCCGCATCTTGTTTTATATAATATGAAAACCCGGAGCAAGCTTAGCCCTGTTTACCTTCAAAACTCGCTATGTTATGGTGGTGGTGGTTTTTGGCGGTATACCGCACATGTATATATCTCTCAGAACTCCTCGATTGATACTGTGTGCATATCATCGGACGTAAAACAACCGTCCACATTATATGAAAGAAAAACTACAGAAAAAAACAACGCATATAAACATATATATTCTGCGTTGTTTTGATTTGATAGTTTTCGTCTTATTTTGGCTTCGGAACATAACGTTCTCCTAAATTTCAAATGCGTATTCTAAGCCATATATATGTGAAATTCGCTCAGTTTTGTTTATGTGTATTGATATGAGTGCATACGACGGTTAATAGGTTTCTGTGACGAACAAACTGAGATTTTGATGCATTTCCAACACCTATTTCGAAAAACCTATAGTGGAATTTAAAGCCGATTGGTATATTAACTTTATGTGTTCTTGTTAATGATAAATTAACATCTTAAAACATCGATTCAAGTATGATTTGTGGATACAACACATTTATCGACACCATGAAAAGAGCTTCTCAATACAGTGTGCGTGGCTATCAGTGGACGTGTGTATCGCACCGAACAGCGTGCTCGAGCGAAGTACAATTAAATGAAATATGGCCTTGTTATGATAAAGAGCATCTATTAATCCCGATGATTTGTGTGTAAATTAGAATTAACAGTCTTTTCATCTCTTGAGGTGCCTATGTGTCAAAGAACACACGCTTGTCTCGCGAGCTGTGACACCCACCCTCCAACCTTACCATACCCTCAAGGAAACTAGTCTAGTGTTATATGAAAAGCAATCGGAAATAAGCGCGGTCTCTCCAGCGTATTTATTTTGTCGGTGTTGAAATGGCTATATGTGTTATTATTCTGGTCGTGTGTGCCGTTGAGCGGAGTCGTGTCGCCCGAACACTGTCCGCTATAATTCGCTGTCTCCTGCCGGTGATATATGAGCCCCCCGGGGAATAACTGCCCGCCTCGCTAACATGGAATCAGATTTATTAGAGTCGCACAGTCAACATGATCATCAAGCAACAACGTTTACCTTTTTGGTAATCGTAAACCGGCCGGTAAAATGAAAGCCATAAACAGCGGACGTCGATTAAATGTGCGCTGAAGCGACCGGCTTACTGTTCTTGTAGTCTTCCACCCCAAAGCCTCTTGAAGCGATCTGTCACTTTCCAATCACTAATGGATCCTTCTATTTAGAACCCACCGAGTAAATCCCCGCTACATTTGCATATATCGGGTTTGAGTGCCAAGGCATATCGCCAAAGAACGTTTTTGCTTTTGTCCGGAAAGTAGAACTACTATCTGTAAAGTCTTCCAGCAGGATTGACTGATAACAGAAACATGAGTTACTGTTCAAATAAAGATTTTCAGGGATGAAAAATAATGACAACTTTGTCACAGCTGGTAAAGAAAGCTGTCTATCGCGTAATAGTCTCTAATAGAATGGATAATTCAGCTTACCCGGACAACTGACAAAGGTCTGCGCCAAACTAAATCAATAAAACAGACGACCAGCACGTGGGTAACACAGTGTCCGGGTTCATATTTTTCAAGTGTGGCTTAGATCACCCGTCGCATCAATTGGTTATTATTTCACTTCTGCCATGGCCCGGGGGCACTATCTTGGCGGGGGTTTGCGGAATGATCGGCCGTAATGAGCCTGGAAATGAAAGTTGTTTGGCTCGCGGACGATCAAGCCTCACAACTGACAGATGTAAATTGTTCTGTTTTGTGCTCAGGGGAGCACCAAAATATATGGAGCGAAATCATAATAAGCCCCTTTAGAGCGCACCATTCACTGGAGACAGTTTCCTATGTCCACATCCAAGCATTATGTAAAGTTCATAAATGCAGAGAGAATGGGCATGACCTCTACTGGAATCTGAACGCAGAAAGATTATAAACGCTCCTGAAGACATTGAGGAACAGCGCAATTATACAGAGGTTTGCGCACGTTGTAGTGATTATTTTCGCTGAAGGCTATACTGGGTATTTTCGGCCTATTATTTTATAAGCACAACAAAAGAATTGCTTCTTTCGAGTCGAGGGTTTATAAAGGTCATCAAATTTTACCAAAACATAATAATAATTTTAATAGCAATAATAAGACAAAAATAACGACATATTAAAAGACTCAACATCCACATGCACATGCCCCCCCCCCCCCCTTCCATGACCCCCATCCCCTAAAAAAACAGCAACCCAAAACAATACAAAGAATAAAAATATGTATTTTGCTCTTACTATTACGTTATATTACAAATATATGTCATTGGTTCAAAACGTGGCAGTTGTACTTTCATGACATTACATTTTGAATGTAGTGATATTCGGAAAATTACGAACTGCATGTTTAAATATATCTTGATCCTTTTTAAAACTACGAACAAATTTAATAGTTCCTAATATAGAAATTTGTTCAATTTAATATTTACACATTTTAAAGGATTTTTCTGTTGCAGTTGCTAAGAATAGAGATTTGCCATTTGACTTCCTGTGAAAAACGGTATGGCGCGGGGTTACAATCTGAGTTGAAATTTAAGATGTTCATGTTTGTAGGATGCATATAGAAATATTGACCATTGTATAATTAAGAGGTAATCCGTAAAACAAACTCATCTTGAATGCTATAATATACTAATAAGTAGAACTGACGTTGTGAACTTTTAACTTTGTGAAATATCGGTAAATAATTGTATACATAATTTTCAGATAAAAAAAAAAGAGAGAGTTTGTGAGAAAATACGCACTGGGAAGTTCTTTCATTATAAACACAAACGACCTGAAAAGAGGGAAAATGTGCAGACAATAAAAGACTCAATTATTCATTATCTAGCGATCCGACACTCAAAGGAAATGACAAATAATTCACTTGTACAGTGATAGTTGGACAGCGTGAATCGGCACCGGTCAAAACACATGGAACCCAACACGGACACAATTAAACCCAGCCGACCATCGCTGAAGTACCATCCGTTTAAAAACGATAAGCGCCAAGCAATTTTCTGTCAATTGCCAGTTGTTAATCATAGCGAGCGAGCTCTTCTCAATTTGAATAATGATCGGGGTGAATGTACAAGGCGATAAAAGCGCCGTATTGACCAGTGTCCAGTGACAAACCGCCACGTGGACATCAGCAACCGAAATATCTGTTCTCTATTGAGCGGACAGTCAATATACAGATACCATCACAATACAGAAATGGCACACAAACGGAGAAAGAGTCTGATGGTTATCTGTGAATAGTGTATATGCAAATAGATGATATGCATTCGCCAGGAACGGATCAAATGAGCTGTAATAACAATGCTGTAAATTATTTTGTTGAATTGATGTTACTTTCGATGCCTGGCGTCTTTCAACTTAATATTTTTACTTTATACCTCTATGACGAATGCCTACATACATTATTAAAAGACATATACTTGATTGCTGCAATAAGGTTTAAACCATGCAGATATATATGTGGTCAAATGTTAGCCATAATGATACAAGGTGACCAGATGGTTGCGTGTATATCTTGGTTGAACAGGTTGAACTATTAGACACTATATTAATCATACTGTTTATATGCACCGTATGCAGAAATCAATATTTTAAAATAGTATATAATAAATCGATGTTACTCGCATAGTTCAGTACGTGAGCAGCAACATTTAATAGTAATTCTCTATTATATTAGAATTGCTCAAATGCTATTAAAAATATCGTTTTGCTGTAAATGTACCACATAATTAAGAAGACAATGCATAGTCATGCAAGAATATCATATTATCAAGAGATCAACGATAAGATGATATGAATATCAACAGAAACAAACAAAATAACATATATGACCTTACTTCGATATTTACCACTAGCATAAAACTGTCATTCTGTTTATATTGGGCCAAGTTTTAAATGATTCCAGTTTGCACGGTTCAATGATAATTCAAAGATTGCCCAACATAAATAGAGCTGCCATCAGCCATATACTTCAAATCATTGTATCGGCGTACAGAACTGTTCTTGTGTGCGTGATGCCTTTCATGGATGCCGAGAAAACAAGTACACTGGAATCAATACCCATTCAGAGTAATGTCACACTAAAATACAAGATGTGTAGATTACAAACGTACAGGATATATAGATTATAGTGAAGCGCGTGTTATCAAACCAAACAGCATAATTGATCTACAATTACGCCAGTATTTAGAACTTCTTCCTCCAGACATTTGTTTTAATGCTGTTGATGCCCGTGTTTGTTGTTCGCTGGTGCACTAGCTATACATTCTCGCTAATGGATGTTTTCCCTAAACATTTAAAGAGACATGTTCGACCAGAATAAGTTAAATTAACAAATAAGGAATGTTACAGGGTTTTAGTATATAGGCTATATTAAGAGATAGGCTCCTCAGTTTCAAAAAGTGTTCACTATAGTTTCAAAAAGTTTTCAGTATCTGCAATGCGTAGTTTTTACTATAGATCTATGTCTATATTTTATTGGTAATCAAATGACACAACGCATTTTCGCTATAAGTAAAAGTTTTATTCCGAGTTACTTGAAGAGATACCCTAGGCCAAAAAATATATCAATTTTGTTTATTTTTTTGTAGACTTTTATGGAAATTCATATTCGGTCCTCTCATACTTTATACAAGCCTTGGTGTAGGCGGCCCAGAGGGCCTATTAGCCTTTTAGCTCTGAATACGAAGAAGACAGAGAGGGGATTGGCCTGCTTCTCTTTCATTGGGATCAATCCGTTAAATTTCAAAACATCTTTATACAGAGATGGGCATGTTCTTTCAAAATTATCGGTTATACCTTGTGCTGCAGAGTGCCTTTAAGACAGCAGAATAACATATTTCCAATCTCGCTGCTTAGCAGATCTAAAACGTATTTTTTATCTTCGACTGAAAAGGGGGAACAATTGTATTTTACCAGAATGTCACGAACGTTAAAATATATATAAGCTGAACTGAGTTTACACATCTGAAACGGCCACTGTTCACCAGTTTATGCACACACATGGTACCACTGCTTTGACGAAATACATATATTTTCTAATGTAGAGAGAGAGAGAGAGAGAGAGAGTATTTTGCTGGTCTCAACCGGGATTCCGACTCTGGTTTCTGTCTTTATATATCAGGGCCAGCCCTTTAACCAACAGAGTTACAAAGGCCTGCTATACAGAAGGACCTCTAACTTTCACCCCGGTAAGACAACAAATACATTATTGGATGTATTTATATAGTCAATACCTTCACTCAAGATATCTGTATTGGTTACCCATAACAACTCGTGATTAAGATCTTTAAATGAACGTTGTCTCTTTGGGTTTGGTTAGAATACGTGATTATTCATCTTTTTCTTTTTTCTTTTATTTATCGGCTTAAAATACTAAAAACCCAGTGTAAATAATTCTATAGAAATAAACAAACAGTTCACTATTTAAAAAAAACAAAAAAAACAAAATCACGGTGCACAAAAAAAACCCACTGAAATATTGAATCACGATAAATGTATCCATGTCTATCTTTTACTGGAGTTTGTAAGTTTGCTCTACTTTGTGGAACTCATTTGTTGATATGACAATAGAGTTCTGGCAATATACATGCAACAAAAGATTAAATCAAACAATTTGAAGAAAAAGATAATGTAGGCCTCTGCACAATTACTCGCAATTCGCTGATATTAAACAAGGTCATGAAAACAAACTGGTACATCTGAACTGCATGTCTGTTCTATGAAAACGTTTACATTATCAGATATGCATGTTTAATTCCCTTGGCTTCCTTCTTTTTGGAAAACTTTCCATGTATATACATATAGACCACGGCCTTTGTCGTAGAATAGTTATCTTAATTGAGCCTAAATTCCCAAACTTATTTTCGCAAAACATGGACAAAAGCGAATAAAGAGTTTTAGTTATTAATAAACTTTTGCTAATAATCGGGAATATTATGAGGTATTTATTTCGACAAAAACCCACACTGCCAGACAGATGTCAAGCAAAAATATATAAAATTAAAAAAAAATGTTCTCGACACGCCTCGATACCAGTTTCTAAGTAGATCTGATATGTTATTAAGGGAAACCTATATATAGACAGCTCATTAAATATTTATTACCTTTTACACATCAGACTTCCTTAGAATCTTTTCAGACGGGTACAAAACGGTAGATTCCTGGTTTATATTACAGTTAACCTTAGATTGATGCATATTTGTATTATGTCGCATATACCGTATTTGTATTGACCATACAGCGTGCTGCCATTTAATTGTACTGTATAAGTAGAGCCTAACCGGCAGTAGGGTGATTTGACAAATTTGTCCCAAAAACATAAAGATGATATCTTCTTGAAATATACACATATTCGATTGATAAAATCATTCTATCATTTTAATTTATTCATTCTCTGTCGAATAAATGAAGGTTTTCTACACCGTCGGAGTTATATAAAGTTAACAAATATCGGGAATTGCAGGACAGAGCCAATCTAAAAAACTAACACCAGTCCGTAACAAGTCCGGGATATAAGTGTACATGTTTCGTGAGGTTGTGGGGATAGAAGAAGAAAGTACATAAAGGCATAGTCAAGACAATCGCCGGATAACAAAGAATATATGACCATTAGTGATTTACATGTGCATATGACCTGTATAACATAAATTTGCAGACATATATTGGCCTACACATATGTTTATAATTAATCTGTTGTAAAAAAAAAAAAAAAAAAAAAAAAAACCGTAGAGAGAAGATAATTAGACGGAAATCGATTGATGTATGCTTTTAAGTTATCTAGATAAAAAAACAGATGCTAATGTTGCGTCCATGTGTCCGTGCTTTATGAAGAGAGAAAATCGCCGTCTTTACTGCATGCGTAAGAATTCGAGTCTCACTTTGCCGTGAGCCTCTGTAGCTCACTCGGGCCTGTAACCCAAGGTCCCGGGTTCAAATGCCGGTAGAGGCAAGCAAATGTTTCTCTCTTCGTTTATCCAAAAATATATACACAGTATGTAACTGGAACAAAAATGAGAAGTATATCATTTAAATGTTTTATACGCGTATACTTATATCTAGGCCATTTGATATTAATACAATCAAAGGTCTAAATTATATGGCGCATGATTTATTTGGCGCACGAATGTATACGGCTAAATCTTTGAAGGTACCGTTTGTCTGTATGTACTGGGTTAATCTCATCTGGTAAATGAGTCACTTTTCATCCTAGCATGGCTACAATTGTATATCATTTGTGCGAATATCTTTCGGTCTTGATCTCCTCTTATAAATGTGGATATTCTAAACATAAAACGTAAAGTGTTCTATTTTTAATGTTCTTCCGGTGCTAACGTAAGCAGTATTCCTTAGATCGAATATAAAACAGTTATACATCAAAAACACAACCCAAAACAACAACAAAACATGAGGATTTATATATGAGACTAGAACAGATCATTTAACTTATTCTGGTAAAATCTGGCCTTCTATATAGCAAATACCAGACTGGCGTCTGCATGGCGATTTGCTTAAAATACACTCGGACGTTCTCCAATATACTGCGCGCACTACGTCGGCGCCATATACAAGCGTCATTGACGTAACCTGGATCTAGTGTCGCCATTATGACATGTACTTTTTACATTTCAATTGACAAACATGATATGAGATTTTACGGTTTGCATTGGTTTTGGGTTCTGAGCATTATTTGATCTTACATTTATTAAGATAACACCAGAAGTCATATATATGGTCTGCCATCAATATGACTATCTATAGGCCATATACTTGTCTATATATTATACAATGCAGTTTTGTAGGCATACGTTGAATCTGGGATTACAAGCTACAAGGATATGTAAGGGCAAGCTTTAACCTTGAATTGCCGATGAAATCACGAACTCTCTCGCGGAGCCCGGGAACTGGCAAGTTGCTTTACCGGTTTGCAAGCAAAGAAGACAGTGTGTTGAACGAAACTAACTTGATTTGACTCTTTAATATTTCCATTTTACGGCTGCTATCAGAAATAATGCACGAATATCTTTAAATCCAAAGAAAGTAGCAGTATAACTCGGAGAAAGTGCATTAAGGTAAAAAAAAAACGATCTAATATTGGACTATATTATAAAAAGGTTGTATTCGCGTATCCAAAAAATGGATTCCGATTGAAGGAAGAGAAGGCGATCAGGACTTTTTGGTGTCGTAAACCGCCAAGGCAGTTTTTCATTAACCCCCTTCTCAACCATGTAAATCCACCAAAGAGATGTAAATGCTCGTCAATTTTAGATAATTCAGATAAATTAATATTTTGATTACTTTTTTAGACTGTAAAAACTTGCGAAAATCAAGCAAATAGCATACTATAATATTTTTGGTTTATTTTTGACAAAGTCCTTGGGGGCATGAATGGATTCAATTATACTTGTTTTTCCGCCTAAATCACGTTGAACATCAGTTGATGAGGAGAAAGTAATTCTCGTTCTTATATATTCACATTTGGTATATATATGTAAAATATTTGCATGTTTTTGTGGACCTTTACAAAAACCAAAACAAATCGTGAAGAAGGGAGACTTCCATGAGCTTTCTATCACCATGGTAATGCACATGCGCATTGACAACTGTCAAGCTCACCAGTTTTCCGGAGTCATTACGGAAACGGACAAATGACAACTATACCGAGTACCTGATTTTATTTGGATTGGGGTTAAGGCCGAGCTTTATATCTCTGTTTATTGTAATCCCAGGTTGAATTATTCAATAGTAATATTGACCATAAAACGACCATGCACTGAACCATATCCATTTGCAATTAAAAATCAATCATTTCTCAACATTTTCATTTAAGAACGATTTAAACTGTCTTCCCGATTTGAAAACGCGATTTGGCGGGACATGCTGGGTCTCTCCCAGTTGGGAACCGTCCTCGGCAAGTGTTCAACCCCCAGGACAAAAGATGTTTAGGAGAGGTCAGAGGCCATACAGATTCAATATTATTCATTATCCTGAGGCAGGCTTTTTTTTTCTAAAGGTTACGTATACGGCTGGCCGTCGTATCTCTGCCGACTGTATAATACAAGTCTATTAGATATACGTATTCGCATCTAAGAGGGATAGTGCTCGGTTACGGTAAACATAATCTTTCGGAACAGCCGTCGGTAATTGTTTAAAGTCTTTATAAGTCATCCATTTCGTTATTACACTGGCTATCATGTATATAGTTGTTTCTGAACCTGTAAAATAACGTACCTGAAGTTTTCTCCTTGTATTGATCAGTTAAGCCGGGCCTTAGCCGGCCGATCATTGATCTTCTTCTTATATTAAATTACATAGCTGTCCGACATGAAGTTAATCATATCGTGACGTCATACGGAATGAGACCTGGGGCCGAGTTATAAAAGTCCTTGTGTATGTTTTATCACCTCGGCCCCGGATATCGACAGGAATATATAGGCAGCATGCATGATCTACATTGACGTTTACAATGTTGACAAAATATAGTTTCTTTCAAATGTCGAATTTCCAGCGAGGTACACATATACTCTTCTAAAATATATATATTTTGCAGAAATGAGCATCATTATTTTGATGTTGACTTATCGATATATTAATCAGCGTTTTGCTCAAGTTTTTATAGTATTTGGAAACCATTGTATAACTAGGCTAACTGCCTTGGGTAGTAATAAAAAACATCTTAACGTGGCCTTCGGTATTTTCCTGGAAATAGTCAAATTTATAGACAGTTTGAACAATTATTTTGTGAGTCCTGCTTTTGCGATTGCTGATTCTGCTTAATGATAAAACAAATTATAACTTGGACATTTTGATATCGGCCCAAGTATGAGCCCTGTTCGTCCTTTGGACTGGGGCTAATAAAGGCAACTCGGTCTGCACGCGGGTTAATATCAACATACACAGGTAATAATCTATATGTTTAGACCTCATCAAAAAGCCTTAACTGTATATGCACCGAATTCGTGTGTGGAATTACAAAGGGGCACAACCCCGTCGACCAGATTCGTTCGCATAAATATAGTCTGAGCCTTGGGGCGTGGTGGGCTTCTAAACAGAAAAAGATCGATGCTGTATAGCTTGCGCGTGTTCGGTCTTTCTACTATCTATAAAATTAATGTCTGATGTGTGAGCATATAGTAATGTGATGCCGCTGATTGAATGACTGTCTTGGCGAAATTTAATGGTATTTTTCTCTGTTGTGAACACTAGGCCTACTATAAGCTATAAACCAGCCTTTTCTTTTGTTTTACAAAGAAATTGAACGTATAGAGAATCATATGCAAACGGGGTGGTGAAGACATATAAAGCCATTAATTAAGATTCTATATTTATTCAATATATATATTTCTAAAAGCAATCACACTGGCACCGGGATGTAGATCAACTAAAATGGAAGAATCATCTTATGGTCTAGATAACTCCCAGAGACAAGTTTCTTAATAAACCCTTATCTCGAGTTGTGTTATGGGTAACCTGTAGACATCTCGAGAGAAGGTAATCACCATTAATATGGTGTATAAAATATTGTTAAAAATGTAGCTTACAAGATATTTAGCATGGATTATGAATAAATCAGTCTACAAACCAGTATTTCCGAGAAACAGGGATTAACGAACGAATATGTGTTTCAGCCTGTCTGATACAGATGGAAGTTAATTTGCCTTAATCAGTAGGTCCTTTAGATTTTTGTTTCTCTTGAATGCTATAATGGGTCTTTGCGAGAGAGGAGAAGACATTTTAGGTACAAGATTTTGATATTCCTGTAAAAGGAGGCTAGCAAACTGGGTGCTTGGCTGGTCATATTGGAATACAAATGGAATTATTTCTTTTTTTAAATATATATATACACATGGAGCTATAAAGCTCTTTATATAGCGCCATGATATATGCTACAGTAGTAGTCTAAATTGGCCAATCACATCACTTTACGTAATTTAGTATAATATCCTAAAAAAATTAGATTAAGAAAAACAGAATTTTAACAAAGACGTGTGCGACAATAGACCAATCGCCCTCAATTTCTCCTCAAGCATTTAGGAATATCGGTTGGCCTCTATAAGACAAAGTGGATATGAAGACTGTATAGGTCTATACGATCACTACTCGTTATCTGCTTCACACAATTCTACAAATTGATATATTATGGAGTATATATCTTGTACAGCTTCTGTAAATCGCAACTACTTTCTTAAATTTTACAAAAACTACTGTAACATAAACATTTGTTGTTGAATTAAAGAGTTTAAAAGAGAAGACAAATTAATATATGTATACATATAATGTTAATCCGAAAAACGATAATTGCATTTTGACTCAATATTTGATCATTTATTATGCCATCACCAAAACCAAGTGACAAATGAGTAACAGCAAACATTTATATAGGTAAATTGAAAAGTAATTAAACTATATAAACGTTTCCTCATTTGTCTCTGTGTCTTGAAGATGGCATAATTAATGTCATATATATTGAGTCAAACTGATGTTATTATTATTCGAAATAATGCTATTTGCACTATATTGTTTCTTACAATGAACTTCCTATCATTGTAAAGGGTCAGGACTATGCACGTTCTTCTAATTTCTATACTAGCAGTTAGCACTTTATTACACCTAATATAAGTTTTTCTCATGTTTGATATAGTATGTACTAGTATAATTTGCAAAATGACAAAAGTTGATATTTGGAGCAATAGAGTGAGGATACTACGACTAGCATATACATGTACATATACCAAATGTAAGCTATGTCGTCTCATTTCGATTTCCTTATTCAATTGTCCCTAGCCAATAGATTTACCATATTAAATTAATATACAGATATATATGTCGATACAATCAAGGTATATTATTATAATCAATATGGTATAATCGTTTAGGTATTAAAGCGACTACTCCAATAAGGAGTCCTACATAAGGGTTTGCCCTGAGGTACATTTAGAGATAAGGAACAATAACATATGAAGCCGGTCTGTTTGTGGTGTCTTTGTATTAAATCCTGTGATTATCCTGTATTTATCCTGTTTTGTCTTTGTTTTTTTTGTTAGTGGTAACGAGGGAGGTTTTCTTTACCCATTGGGCCGACACGCTGCCATGTGAGTGAAATAACCTGAAGTACGGCGTTAAACCATACAACAAAATACATTACGAGTTTATGTACAAACGATAGCCTAGATTTATGTGTGTGCCTTCCGGCATACTTTTTTTGCATAAAAAGTACCGGAATACATATCAGGCTAAATACTCTGTAATTCTCACAGATGCAAGGACAAAGTGATACACATAACAATCTGTGTGTTAAAAACAGTAATACATAAATGTGACCACTTACACCCCGATCGGCAAACTATACTGGCACTTTGCCAACGGACACAATGAAACTTGCTGTCAGACGAATAAACTTCAATGGCCAATCAGGTTTGAGGTTTGGTAGAAATAGAAAACTTAAGGGTGGATTGCGTTCACAAAATGACGTAAACTTAGCGCCATCGCCAGGATATTCGTACATTTCTGCTGGTATATGTTTTATGGCAATAACATGGAGTAGTGTCAGGAATTTTACCGGTGTATGAGATAAAACAGCGATTGTACAGCTATTGACCTATTTATCTTGGCTGTCAAATGCAACCTGTTCTTCCCTCTGACGGAAGAGTCCATTTCGGCCAAAGATATAGGTCACATTCTCACAATGAGCATTTCGCAGTGCTGAGCGTAGTATACGGAGTGAAGTGTAGTAGACTGAACTGTTTGGACGGGCAACACTGTCTCAGGGTACCGAATACACACATTTTTTTAAATATAAAGCCTTGGAATTCGGGAGTCTAAACTAATCTACTTATTATTTATCATCAGTCTGAAGTTTGTGTTAGAGTAAGCAAATTTAGTGGTAATTTTGGAAGATGGCGGCATAAAATTGGTCTTAGTTCTTCGCCAGTCTTGGTGGCTGCGTGAATGATACACGGGTCGGTTGTCTGTGGTTCGAACAACAACGCTGTTCAGATGTCATACGAAGAAATGTTGAAATTTCTCTCCCAGAAACTGCGCTCTCAATCTCTGGATGGAATCCACCCCGTACAATCGGAGGTAAGCACTTTCTAAATTCTACCTGAGGTTTTGTTGACAAATTGACACGGAAGATCTTAGATGTCACACATAGCCTTGGCCCCAAACTTTTTTCAGACTAAATGTTTATGGAGGCATTCATATAAACTCAGCATTGCAGGGTATTATGGTTTTGTTTGAAATAAATGAATATTATTATGATTATAAGCCTTTCTGCTTTGTATTATAAGCTTATCTTATATACCAGGTAGGTTAATTAATTACATTTCAAAGGCAAATTCCATGTGACCAAATAAGGTCCTTGAAGTTCTGAACTCCCATTTTTTTTTTAAGATCGTGCAAGCCAGTGGGGTTTGGGGGGGGGGGGGGGGGGGGGGGGGGGGGGGGGGGGGGGGGGGGGGGGGGGGGGGGGGGGGGGG
>JARFOD010129250.1:0-13918 GCA_031763545.1 Mopalia muscosa
AGCTCCCAAAGCTGTAAACAATGAATAATTTTTGTGTCTTTTAGAAAGTGAAGTTTAACAGTATTTTCGTTATTTTGAAATAACACTTTCTTAGTTTGAACAGATTCTAGTTCAGAAAATTGTGTCAGTCGAAACACGTCCGAAAATCGAACCCGCGACCCCCAGAGTTAGGCACCGAATCGCCAGCAGTAAATGCCAGCCACCTAAATCCCTCAGCCTAACTCTGAGGGTCGTGGGTTAGATTCCCGGACATTCCCGGACGGAAGATTATCTGAACTAGAACCTACATGTTCAAACTAAGAACGTGTTATCCCAAAATAACGAAAATACAGTCCTTCAATTACACTATTACACGACGAAAGGGGCTCCATCAATCTATTATTACCAGAATGTTTCGATCGCTTTTTCTGTGTGCTTTTGCGTCGGTGTTGGCATTTTCCCAATACCAAAACCTAGATAGATCAAAGTCTTTCTTCGCGAAATGTAAGTAGCAGCACCAATACACGATACCCTCTGTTATAATTTAAACTAATTATATGTATATCTTTGTAATACATGTTTATCCAGTTTGTTGTATAAGGCATTCATACTTACAAGGTTAAGACACAAGTGACTTGGAATAACCATCCTGATTATATGCAATATACATGTATTATATTGACGAGTGCAATATGACTGCAGTTTATACTTTTGTTTCATTGTAACCTCTGGCACGTTAAGTCAGAATTTATCATACTTGACATCAACATTTTGCTTCGAGTTCTGTTTTTGATCCTCTGAAAGATCCTCTGCTGAATAACAATTCAGCTTAGAAATATCAAACAGTGAAGGTCAGGACCGTTAATGTATTTTTTGTGGATACATTAATCAGGTGTGGTGGACATCATTTTAACTCAATCTGTTTTACTCAATAAACTGAGTAGGGTGCTGAACATTGATAGCATCAAGTATGTGTTAATCACATTGATCTATTTCAGAACTATTTTAGAATCAGACCTGCGCAATGATTAATTTAAGGAATAAACAAAACCATATTAATACGCTGAGCAATAGTGTCCAGGTTTCTCGTCAACTATTTTGTACTGACCTTTTGCATAAAGCCTTCTAATTTCAATTCGATTTGTTGTCTCAATTCACTCAAAAACTTAAATAAACATTGTTTTAAACAGAATATTTACAATTTTTAGATCCAAATTTGACCAGATTTTTTGCAATTTTTATATCCAAATTTGAACTATATAATATGTTGACATGTTTTTAACACTTTTGTATGATATATTGACATATTTAAAATTTTTAACGCTTATGTATGTCCTATTCAGTTCAATATCTTTCTCCTTTTGATGTAAACGGCCAAGGGTGCTTATGATTGGAGTTGTCTTTAATTGTACAAAATAAATTGTAAATATGTTCACGCCACAGCGTAGCTGAAATACCGCTGAATGTGGCGTAAAACACTAATCAATCAATCAATCGTCTATTCTTCTTATGTACAGTGTGATGGACTGATTCCTGACATGTCAGATATACACCCGCTATAACGTATACACACGTGATTGTCAGCCGTACGTGGCTTTAACGATCGCGTCTTGACAATTTATGTGACAAGTTTATACGCAGTTCAAGGCAAAATACATTAGGTGTATTGATTAGAGCATTGGGCATGGCTGTAAAAAGCGATGAGATAACGGATACGGACCGGTTTTTCGAACCTACGTTAGCATATCGGCCAGTTAGAGGACGTTTCGTTACAAAAAAAGTGCATTGACCATAATATTAATTCACTGACATAAGTTAATCTAGCAAGCTGTTGACTTTGAACAACGAGAAAAAAAGGCAAGTGTATGAATATGTATTGTGATTTTTCATCAACTTTTGGTAGTAGAGAATTAACACACCAAATGATTCGCTCAATGCTTCTAACGAAAAATAAACCAATAATAATTATATACACAAACTATTTATGGAATTCCGAGGGTGCTAATATAAAATCTGTTAAGGTTACAGTAGATGGTCCGTTTTTCTGGCCATTTTAAAAAGGAGATGAAGTCCTGCAACAATTCAAGATAACATTTTTAATTATATTGTCAAAAACTAAGATATTGCTTAAAAGTTATGTTCTGGGATATTAACCTGACAGACGGAATCACGAGAATAATTGAATGAAATTGAAGCCTTCTTGAGAAAATACATTATTTACATCCGTACCGGCAATCCAAGCAAGACCGGAAGTTAACATATAGTATATAACGATCGGAAGATGACAGTTTCGTCTCAACCTATACAATTGATTGCTCAGCAGACGAGTGTTTTTCAGTACGTATATTAAATACCATTTATTAAAGTGGTAACAATGACATCGCCTCGTCGATTGATTGATAGATTTGTGTTTTATGCTGTGCTCAAGGGTTTTTTACTTATGGAATGGTGGTGTATTAAAAAAATAAATGACATTAGCACAAGCAAGATGTAAAGTGTTTTCATAATGTTGGCAGGTTACTTTTCCTCCAGTGCTAAGTAAGGACAGTAGTGCTACTCTTCACACAAACTGCCCTTAGTCAGAGGGCCGCTCCGCCGATAACAGACTAACGGACTTTTGTCCCTTATTTCAAATCTCATGATAATCAGGATCTCTTTACGAATTGATCTTTCAGTTAAGACGCATTCAGTGCCCGGCTTAACGAACGTTAAAGCCATCAGCATTTTAGTTTCTTGTTGCGTGACAAAAATACATAAAAAGCTAAAGGAGACATTGGATCTCAGCCCGAGCCATTTCTGTTGGAAATCTATTAGCATTCTCACCTTTCCAATCCACAGTGTATTCACGTCGACAAGAGCTGCCTGGAAGAAGCCAAATAATCTCTACTGAACAACCAATCAGGACTGACGTCAGTTCCATTCATCATTATTTTCATCCTGCTTGTGATACTCTGGAAACGAAGCCTTTTCCAATTTGTCTCATTCGACAAAATATATGCAGTTAATAATGGGGATTGTCATGGTTCAAACATACATTGATATATTTTTGTTGTAGTTGTTGCAATTGTATTAAACACTAAACCATTCATATATAAAGAAAGAATATTTCACTTAAGAAAATGATAATTTGAACCAAGAGTAAGGATATTTGTCGTGCTGAAATTGAAATTAAATAATATGTAGGACTATTTTTTTTGCATGTAATTTGCTGTGTTCTGTAATTTTTGACTGACAAGACCAATGGCTTTTGTTGAAACTGCATCTAGCTATCCCTGGTGCTAAACGAAGAACAAGTACCAGCCAACATATGAAATGTTATTGTAATATATTGTTTTAGTTGTTCCTTACCTTATAATATATTCTTTTATTTTATATCTATCAGTTATAATTTAAGTAAAACCAATGATCTAGCGGATTGGAATAAACAGTTGGTGTAATGAAGTTATTGGCGTCTCCATTCACAATCGGTAGAGGACCCCATATGTGGGTTAAAGATCTACATTATTTGATCGTTGTGGGGATTTATTCGATTTAGGAATTGTTGTTAAATATCATTTTTGTAGTGTTACAGGGTGGTTTAAAACAAAGTACCGAGACATGTACTGATAAATGAATAATTTATTATATTATCAGAGTTCTTTATCGATTTACCACCCAAAGCTGATTTTAAAGTATTGGTCGGTCTATTTTAAAGTTTAATGATCACGAATAGATACTATAATATAAGCACAGAACGGTTTACTTTGTGGTACGACGATCATGAATAGATACTATAATTCAAGTAGGGAACGGTTTACTTTGTATTTCCACCATCATAAATAGATACCATCGTTCAAGCAGAGAACGGTTTACTTTGTACTTCGACGATCACGAATAGACACTATAATTCAAGTATATGGCGGTTTACTTTGTCGTTCGACGATCAGGAGTATATACTATAATTCAAGTAGAGAATGGTTTACTTTGTAGTTCGACGATCACGAATAGATACTATAATTCAAACACAGAACGGTTTACTTTGTAGTTCGACGATCTGGAGTATATACTATAATTCAAGCACAGAACGGTTTACTTTGTAGTTCGACGATCACGAATAGATACTATAATTCAAGCACAGAACGGCTTACTTTGTACTTCGACGATCACGAATAGATAGTATAATTCAAGCACAGAAGGGTTTACTTTGTCGTTCGACGATCAGGAGTATCAATCAATCAATCAATCAATCGACGATCACGAATAGATACTATAATTCAAGCACAGAACGATTTACTTTGTAGTTCGACGATCACGGAATTGATTCTATAGTTTAAGTAGAGAACCATTTCAATATGTCAATGAATTGTCGTGGGTTGTTATTTAATTTCTATTGAATATTTCACTTGTGCTTTTGATGGACTGATAACGTTTGCCACTTAAATTCAGCATTAAAAAACTGTGTCGTTGAGGCCATCTAGATACAGGCTAGGTTGACCGTAATTCTTCTAAAAAGGTAGTCGACGTTTGATATTGATCATTTAGATACTTACAGTACCTCCCACGTTCCTTCATTCGATTCCATTTCCTTAACGCGTTCCTGAAATAAACACTTTGCGCACAGTTAAAACAAAACTAAGGATTAAATTTAGCGATTTACTCACTTTTAACTGCCAGGTTGTGAAGTTATTTTTAGTAAGTGGAATATTTAGCAATAATTTCCTATCCCCAATAATGTATTTTTGGTAGTGTTTGAGAGTGTTTTTGTCATGGAATTTCCAGTAGGCCTACTGGGTAGCCTCCAGTTTTTATAGTATACTCGTTAAATGATGTGCCATGCTGTATTCTCAATTCAGTCGTTCTGGACAATCAATGTACATGTAGGAAAGTCGTCCATTAATAAATTTATCTTAGGGTCGCTGTAGTTATGTTGTATTAGTTGTCTAGTGATGTGAGTTAATTTATGACCCGGGTCTCGGGTCAAAGAATATTGATTTTCGCAAATAATAGACTTAGTGTCTGGCAACCAACTGGCCATAATGATCTATAGACGTAACACTTCACTGGACACACAATTACACTAGGTCTAGAACATTGTGGTTCCTGACAAGGACGTCTGCTTGGGTTTATATAGTTACGACAACATCGACTGAGTCCCGTGAAGGGACACAGAGGAAATTAGTTCAGACGAAACCGTTATTTTATCATTTTGCTGTTTAGTTCCGGGTTTTGTAACCCTTTTGTTATCATGTACTGATTGGAAAATGATGCACACGTAAATAGGATATTACCGTAAGCAATACGGGTAAAATGCCTGATTCAGCACAGAAAATCATTCATTATATTTTTTAGTGAATCATGGTTTCCCGACACTTATACAATATCAGTGATATTGACCATGTCAACTAAAGGAGCATTGTCACTTTCTTTAATAAATACAGATTTGTGAAGCACTTAAAGCGACACTCCGGGATGAAATAACCTCTATATCCCTTGAAAGGTTAGCATTAAACATGTCATCGACTTATCGTTACTTACAGGTATATACCTTCCTACGACCACTGGCGGCTGACATTTTGGCGTGGCCGCCTTGTCCATGACGTCACGCGACTAACACTCTTCTGTGTTACGGGTTGATAACATGTGTGAACCAATGACCTATGTGTCAACCGTCAAAGGTTTAAACAGTCGACTCTACAGGTCTCGTGACGTAGGCACCTTTTTTGGAAAAGAAAGATATTTGATTGGTCCATATTTGTGGAGGTCTTCCGTTTAATGATAAAAGTACCTAGACATGGCCGCGTGGATAAAATTGACTGTAGTTTGTCTGTAAGGTCCAAGTATAAAATTAATATAGCTCGATTAGAAAATTAGAGAGCATAATTGACCACAAGAAATGATGCTCGTTTGGGGGGTGTCTTTATATTGAACTGACCTTTTAAATCACAGTCGGTGCTGTAGGAAGAACCAAAGCTAAATCCACCAATGCTCTCATCTCTCTATATCTATAAGGTACGTAACAGCCCACGGAGCTTGGCTGCTTCTGTTTCACTCGGTTCGTCTAGCGGGAGATGTTAATGGTATATTAGCAGTGTACTTTGTTTAGTGGATAATAAAGTAATCATTCACGCCTCTACATGTGATTTGATTTTCCCCATTAATGTTTATCGTAACTGGTAATTTACGCACATGACGATTATGATTTGGTGGAATACCTGAAAAAAAAACAAGTGAAAATTAACTTTGCCATTGACGACGTCAGCGGCAAACCATTGATACATATAGTTGGAGCGCGGCACGATTGTCAGAGGGAAGCCCAATGCACAACTCTTTAAGTAACGACGATACAAAAAGGAGGTGGATAAACACTACATAATCAGTTTGACGTCAGTTCTATTCTACATTGCTTTCAACTCGTTTGTGTCACTGTGGAAGCAAAATTATTTTTAACGCGTCTCTTCTATAAAAATACATTTTTATACGATTGATAGCTATTAATACATACATTCATAAATAAAACTTTATTTCTAAAGCTGAGTGGTCTTAATATAAAACATGGACAAAATATTACTGTTCAACTCCGAGCATAGATAGATCATAAATAGATCGTCCTAAAATTAAGTAAAAAAAAAAAAAAAAAACAAACGAAGGAAACCATCGTCTGACAGCAGTAGCTCGACATAACGTCCAAACCTTTTATTAAAGCGATAGGCTCCCGAAGTTAACATCGTATGTCAATACAAAAAATAGTACATTAGCTTTCAGATTCCACTGGATAAAATTTTTTGTAATTTTTTTTCACGCTGAGTAGGGAGCCGTTGAAAAAGCAGGTAAAAATATTTAGTTGATGTCGCCATTTTATACTCCCTAGAATGTTGCGGCGAGTAGTATGTCGTGAGTTGGACTTGTAGCTCTTCTCATCTAGGAGTTATATATTAGCTCACATGGGAATTCCCGAGCGATAGAGAAGGCTTTAGTGATATTGATTTTTTATAAATTATATTCAAATACACACTGTCAAATACATACATATACAAGAACAAATTAACACTATTGTGTGTTTTAAAAGAAAAAAAAACCAACTCAATATAACTGTAAATTTAGCCCTTCTAATAAAGTTGAATATCACTGAAATATTCAACAATGTTTTATTTTCTTTAAAATATAGTTTATATAAAAAAAAATCATTTCCGGGGTAAAATATATTAAATTAAAAATATTAAAATTAAAATATATTAAATACACATTTAAACAAAATATAATTCAACCAAATAAGTCGTTTAATATATATTCATTCGTGATTTTCTGATATATATGCACAAATTTTTCTATAGTTCTCAGTGGGACTTCAGTTCCGAACTGAATCGATTTACTCTTCTGAAAACATTTAGAAAGACAGTGAGTGATCAGAGCACAGCCTACAATTTCTGATGGGAGTGAACCGTCTCCGATTTACATTCATGATACCTTTGTTTTAAAACATCCGCTCGTTTAACGGGAAATCTGTGAATGTAAATCCATCGGACTTCTTTTGATCAGGGTCATATTTGATATTGGTGCATCCAAAGGCCGCACAACGAGGAATTTTGATTCCGTATGGACGATTTTTACATAAGTATAATTGAAATTGGACTGCTTATTAACAGTCCGATGTAGGGACAATGTAGTAGTCACGTCCACAAGTCTTAATGGTGCAGATGTCAAATTACCAGTCCAACTCACGTCATCTTCAAAGGAAAAGCGACAACATATCTGCTGCTTTGAGAAACCTTGGGACCAGGTATTAATGTTTAACTTTTTTTTAGAAATGAAAACAAAATCGTAGAAAATGGCTGTTTAGTGGGTTAGAAAGCAAATTTAATGCATTTTCTTATCCAATTATCGTTTGTCTTCGGGCGTCTATCGCTTTAAGGTGGAGATATTACAACTTGGTGTGTGTATTTGGCATGTACGTATATAATGCTAGCACAACAGTACTCATTAACTACTGGTTGGTTTCAATAAGCTTTGATGAGTAATCGGATTTAAGAGAAACCTCGATTTGAGGTCATAAGAATTTCATTTAAACCCAGTAAAAGGACAAAAAAATATTCAGGCTGGTTACAATCTACTCTCTCAAAGATATTTTCGCAAGGAGTTCATACCTCATATGTCTATTATCTATCTATGTCCTAACCTCCTGATCCATATGCTCTGTAAGCCGTTAGCTCCTCCGATGTTATAATGGGATTCAGTGATGAGGTGTCAGTGACAGGTCGACGTCTTGTATACCGGATGTATGTAGACACCACACGCTATCCTCTCCGACTTCATAGCTCTACAAAATAATCAAAGTATCTTATCACAGTTTCGTTGTAAATCTAGATACCTTTCGGTTTCATCGTTTCCGTCATGACGAGTGAGCTATCAATATTATTCATGCCAGCAATCCTGTCCAAGCAGAACTTTGAGGTTATGTTTATAAGTGTAACATTCGTGTAGGATTATATAGACGATATAACACTTTGAAGCTTGAATACCATAAATATTGGCTACAGCGAGTGTCGAAAGAGATACCCTTGCGACGAAAAAAATATTTAAAAAATTCAGCGGAACAATATTATTGTATTCAAATTACACTGTGTAACATTCTTTACCGTTACATCAACACTCCTAACGTCATTACAAGAAACATTAATTATGTATAGTGCACAATGACCACCATAGAATAACACACATGGTAAAATATACTCTCAAACAATCCCACGTGAAGTTCTCGGATACACGTGATTTATTATTTGTCATTGTTATAACCAATTAACAGATAGATTGACAACTTATCATGGACACGGAGTTATCAAATTTTATGAAACAAGGGTAAGTCATTTCCATGTATTTCAGTTTTGTAATAATTTCAGTACCTGATCAATCAATACATATTTTCGCTTGAGAAAGATTCAAGAAATGGTTCATTAATACATACACATCAGGATCAATGTTAAGCGTCCTTAGGAGTGAACAAATGCCATTGAAATATTTTATGTTAACTTTACTGAAATATAACACAAACGTATGGGAACCAAGTGTTTAACCTAGAAACTAGGACTGGCACAATGAACCTGACATAATAAAGACGTCCAGACATTTTATAACAGATCAAACAGTGGGGATAGCCAGGTATTCCAATGACAAATTATTGTCACCGCGCTATTAATTTGGAAGTAACATTACTTTTATTGCTTGATTGATTGATTGATTGATTACAGTCACAATACTTAACACATTGCAGCCGTAAATTAAAGTCGAGTGATCTTGAACACAGCGATAAGCATAAATCCAGGAATTTCAGAATCAGGTCTCGATATATACAGCAGCAGACCGATTCTAGTAAATGTTACTGATCTGTTTTGTGTTACCATGGTTACAAACCTACCAATACATGAATGGACTAATGTGATGTTTATGGGCTCGGTAGATATATTGTAAAAATATCGACAGGTACTCCAGTTTGAATAAAACGAATAGATCCTTCATTTAAAGCAGAGCACAGTTTCATCATGCCATCGACATGGAAACAGTTAACATAGTTTACAAACATACACAATAATCTCATTGATATAAATTTGATGCTTATTCATTCTTAACTTATCAATCAGTCAGTCGATAAATCAATCAGTCGATTAATCTGTTAGTGGGTCACATACGTTTTGGGTTTATCTTGTGATTAATCTCATCCACTGGAGCCAGTTGCTGGAAAGACGATTAGGCGCTAAGACCAGAATACAGTATACCTCAATGTTCCTTTTAAACATTTATTAATATCATCTGATATGTCATAGCCTTTGCAAACACACACAAATAATAATCCACCTTGCTGATTTATTTAGAATTTAGAAAAAAAAGTTGCTCAATCAGTTGATACTGTTCGCCACTTTATTTAAAGCTAAAGGCAGGCCAACCAGGGAAGCATAAGATATTAATCCGGCGTTGTATGGTTAAAGCACACTATATGCGATGATTTGTTTGATGGGTGTATTCAGTCACTCGAGCTTTGTATAAAGGTCGACTGTTAAATAATGTGTCTATGTCATTACAGTTTGGATTTTAAGAGCGAAGTGTATCGATATCTGAATAATGGAATTAGTGGCTGGCAACCAACCCACCATTATTATCTATATACATAACGCTTTACTGAACACGGAAGTCGACACCGTCTGGAATCATTTCTGATTTCTGACCGGACGTCTGTCTGTTCCTGTTGGGTTGCAGTTCCGATGTAGCTCAGTAGAAGAAGACACCGGAAATAAGTTAAAACATTATCGTTATTTTATCAAAGAGATTTGTAAACCTTCTCCATCCGTTGTTTTTTCTGTTTGGAAAATGTGTGACTCGTATATGGAGGAGTACGTTATTCGAAATAATAAATAAGTGATTATAGGGGTTAATATATGGAGGTCTGGACACTTTTTACCATATAGGTGATATGGATCCAGTTAACACGAAGAGCAACATTCAATGTCTTTAAAAAGTACAGATTTGTGAACTACTACACACTGATCGCAAACTACATTACCTTCAATGGTATGAAATACCTATCGAAAGACATACCTTATGAGGCACTTAGATGTTTTAACGGCTTAAATATAAAGGAAGCAGGTGGGTGGACGCTCCACTACACCTACGTGTAATATCACGCTCTGGCCTCTTATAGAAATTCTGTGTTTTTATTCAGCTGACCTTTCACGTCAAACCCGGTACTGTGCTTAGCCAATATTTAACCCATCAGCAGTTTGATTGCTCCCTCTGACCAGAATACATAATCAGCTAAATGAGATATTGGAGGTTTGTCTGGGCAAGCCATGTAAATCCCTGTGAACACACTTGTATCATCTGAAGGGGGATGGGCTGTCTTTGTTTCAGCTAAACTCGACGACTGAGGGCAATGCTGTTAGCAGTGCAATATGCACAGTGGAACATTGACAGTGTCCAACTCTCAAGGGTGTTCATTAGTGATTTAATGGATTCATTTCAAGAATAATTGTCTTAAATCTAACTAAATGACAATTTACTTATACGCTGAGTTTGCATTATCGGCATTAGGCACAAAACCAGGAAGATACATGTAGTAAAAAAGTCAAGGGGGAATTGAAGTCTAACCCGCAAATAGCGGAGCCACGGTGCTCTCCGATACAGAAAGAAGGTAGACAGTATCCAATGAACTGTTTCTTCTGACGTCAGCTTCATTCACCATTGCCCACATCCTGTTTGTGTTACTGTGGAAACAAAGCTATTTTTAGTCGTCTCTCTAACGAAAATAGATTCTTATACGTTGATGAGATATTAATGGATCTATTCATTATTTCGACAAATATTGTTTCTTTACATAGCTGAGTTGTTGTAATCGTGTTGATAATTATACTATAACACCGATGATAGAAATGATTCACTTCAACAGACTACACTGCTCCAACTATGGACATAAATCGTCATCAAAGTAAACAATACCCTTAACTCAACAGCTAAATGCGATAGATTTGATTCCGTTTGAAACGATCAATCTAAGGTATGCTCATTTTTGTGAAGAACTGTGTTGGGTGTTAAAAAAGTGAAATAAGAAATTAAAAATAAATAACAATAAGTCAAGAGAGGGTTCATTGATCAATTTATATATATTTAGTGCTAATTGAATAGATCCAGACTGGCTAGGTATATTTAAAAAAAGATCTAAGCATATTTCTGGCTTTTGGCCAATACGGGAGCTCAGCACTGCAGAAGATCGAAGATTTTATTTAGATGATTTTTTGATATTCAGTGTATGCATTTATGGTGTGGAAGTGGACATCATTTCTGCAGCCTGGAGCGGAAATGTATCTAAGCATTCACTATCTTTGTTCGTGGTAGCACAGTTAATGCTCTAGACACTCTAACAGTTTCTCTCGTCATTTGACCTGGATTATTTAGATGTTGCTAAAAGATGGACGATGGTCTTGATTGATTCTCATAAATGGTTAAGAGAAGAAGCTGGTCGATAGTCAGACATGACTTGCATTGAAGGTTGAAACTAATCGGGTCTAGATAAGTATGTATACATACGATCAGAAATGTTGTCCAGAGATGCGATTTATTCAGATAGATCTAATCACATCCAAGCCAGATGGCATGACGCTAATTTTGTTATTCAATGTTTGAAAAAATAGCTAATAGGGATTATTTTCATCAAGCCAAACAAGGCTACGAAACGGTGACGGTGTTTGTAAAATCAACCCATGTTGTGGAGGCAGATCTGCTACACCATGCTTACGGCAATTATTCATGTGGGGAGAATACAAACTGTGTATAGGTTAAGCACGTACATAACGTATGCAACAGTCATAGTTGGTCATAGCCTAAATAACATAAATATCAGTAGTCAGGTTTTCCACTGATAGTCGAGATTCCGTTAATCGATTTAACAACCTTTTTGATTGGGGATTTAAAGGGTATTTCACACTTGACGGCATGCGCCAGCACAAATTGGCCAAGGAAACCACCTTTGACACGACTGGCATCAAGCAAAGACAAAATGTGGCAAAAACAGGACAATCACAGGACGAAATACAAAGACATTACAAAGAGACCGACCTCATGCCCCCCTTTACCTCAAAGAGCACAAGGGTAATAGGAAAGTCTGTCCAACCACAAAGTCGCTCAGCAAGACGACTTCTACACATCTGGTCGTTTTCATTCACCACTTTACTGGCCATTTTTAGGATTCGACGGGTAGTAGGTAAGAAAGTGGGTATTGTGTTTCATTGATTTATGTTTACAATTGAAAAAAGAGATGGTTGATAAATATTCAACTTCTTAGTTCAAACGTCACGACATATCATCTTATTTAAGACAGAAAAAAACCCTTGTGTCATGTGATGTGACAATTCACCCCACTATACAAAGAAGGTGTAAGAAGCGTGTGTTATTGTAGATTTAACCAATGATTATGCTGCGTACTTACATGTAGTTTCGTTCATAAATAAATCCATTTAAAATAATTTGTCAATAGTTCAATACCAAATAAAAAGAACTCTGATTAGGTTTTTCCTTAACTGAAGTCATGCCTATTATGTTATTTAGCCAAATTGTAACTGTGTTCTATAAGACTACCCCACGGATTTGAATAATAATAGGTAGAGTTGTTTAAGTTTTGACATTAGTTGATGTAGATGTTAATTTCTGACGATGCTCCAGAAAAATAGAGTATTGTTCCACAAAAAAAAAGAAAGACACACATCGTCTGTTACTGAAGTTATCTATAAACCGTAGCACAGTACTGTAGGTTCTGTTACATTGTGCTAAGGCGGCAGGAGTTGTCAGGAAGGCGCATGCGTATTGTTTTGTAGATTCGATATGTCCCAAACAACAAATGCATCCGAATGCTTTCCTGAGGTTTACAGACTTGGTTCACATTATAACCCTCCCGTTAGCGTATGGTCTTGTTAAAGAATCGGGCTTGGTTGTTCAAAAGTTAAATTAGGCTTTGTTAAGTAACGTCAAAGAGAAACTCAATTATATAAACCCTGGGTTAAAGTGACATAGACTAGCAGGTTCCGTATACAGAAGAGACAGCTAACACACGAACACAATACAATAACGTCGACCTACTCATATTGACCTCCCCTGCTTTGTGTCGACCCTCTGGGAGCAGTAGGAAGCTGTCCATCTGCGTATCTGGAATCACAAATCAATTAGAGAGGGAAGATTGGTGAGGGGTCCATGATATAATCCGCTAGACAACCCATTGGTGGTTTTGTACAATTCCTTCTGAGGAATCCCGTTCACGTAGCAGTATAGCACATTGAAAACATCTTTTAGGAGTTTCATACACATTTTTTTAAACTCTGAACGGCTCTAAAGAAAACTTCTTCTTTTAATCCTAACTGCAGCAGCAAGCCCGACGCCACATAAACAACATATAGGTGTTCGTGAAAATTTACTTGTTAACAATATG
>JARFOD010129261.1:0-13918 GCA_031763545.1 Mopalia muscosa
TTAGCATCGAGATCGAAACGTCGCTACCCAATTATATCAAGAAGTTGAACATCCATATCAGTCGTTATGTCTTTCTACTTAATGAAGGTAGTTTAGAAAAAAACAGACGACCAAAGGGTGTTAACTTACAGTAATATAATGTAATTAACATATGGATGGATATATTTATTATTCGGGGCAAAAATACAAACAATATTCCGTGCTTGGTATCGGGTGTCTGTCGAAAAAATATGTACTTAATTACATATCATCGTTTAATCATATCTGTTCAGTCCTGTGGTGAAATATTGAGCGTAATTAGTCTCAATGTAAATATAAGTTCAGGTCTCCTCAAATAGATTCTGTATACATGCATAGATAAATATACATGTATACACAGGTTTGGACATGCATTATACGAAGAAATAAGAAACTTATCCATCTAATAATGACCAAAATATAACATGTCATTATAAAGTAGTCAAATATTGACCCCGAGTTCTCATGCCAAAGATTTTGGCCGCAAATATTCCCCCAAGTCAACAAAAGTTTACATATTATTTTAGGACAAACCGATCATCGTTGTCCGTTCAACTGCGTATATGTTTCTGGCTGTGGCAGTGTTTAAAAAAGCCTATCGAAAAATCCCACCTGATGAATTATTCCCCAGGCAACGCGGTTTTTGTTCAAATTTGTCATCGTAAATACTCCCATATCACAAACGTTGCTCAGAGCACCTGGCCAGAATACAAGTTCGTAATTAGCTTGATTTTTGCCTGTATAAAATGGAAGAAATTTCGAAAACATTCAGTTATTTTGTTAGTTCGTCGTTAAATCGAAAGCTTTTTGATTTATGCAGAGGTCATCTGGAAAAGCCAGCATGATTCTTTACATTTTGTCCGCATTTGCTTTGTTTGAAGGTAAGACTTTTGTTATGGATTATAGGATGTCTCAAATTCAAGTAGGCCCTATCTGTGACGTAAATATGTTTTATTTCCTTCATTATTTTGATAAGAGTATTTTTAATTTTAGTAAGAATAAATGATTGGAATTTAGATCATTTCGTATCTTTCATCGAACAGACTAAGCAAAACGAACTAAAACGGTCAATTTCGTAAAACGACTCCCCAAATGAACCCCGTCATGCACGTGCAACTGTATTTGACAATATATTTTCATAATGCAAAAATCGAGCCCGGACCCTTGTCTAGCAGAGACAGTAGCCTATATGTAACCATTTATATAATTGTATTATTTGTCTTTTATTGTTTCCCATATTTCAGCTGCACAGGCTGCAGCGACTGTTACGGTGCCTCCCACTAATGTGTCCGTTGCTCTTGGAAGCGACGCCACTATACCCTGTGTGGTGACCAACCTGGGAATCGAAAGCGTCGAGTGGAAACAAGTACGTCAAATCTTTTTTGTTTTTGTTTTTATTCTTTTACGCTTCAATGGAGATAAAAGTGTGTGACAGCCTACATTCGTTGTCCCCAATAAACTTCAAGTCATAAACGTTACCGAAACCATATAATTTAGGGCGGTAATGATTAACCCATGAGAAGATCACAACACTTCCGAGGAAGATGGTCCCTTTTTACGATATTAAAAATTTTTAAGATTTGTCCAACTGACAAATTCAAGGTAACCAAGATAATTTTTTAATCCCATTGGGATAAGAAACTTCGCCTCATCATCAAGGACCTTATGAAAGTCATTAGTGGGCGAAGTTGTTCCTGAAGTCTGGAGCTACTGCTGTGTGAAGAATTATATATCCACCACACGAAATTGTCGTTTACATATTTACAAAATCACACATTGTATATTGTTTGTCTTGCTCAAAGTACACACTCGTGTTTTGTTTTGTTTTTTCGCGTTTGGTTTGTGCCCCCTCACGGGGCTGAATGACGGTCGTAGAACCTGGTATCGAGAATTCATCCCTGAATCAATTGCGACAATGCCCATGCAGTGCTCCTAACAGAGATGAGAGCTATATATGGGGTGTGGACAAATCTGATAAAGGTGAACGGAATCTCACCCATTCACACTCTATCCAGTCATCAAGAAAATCTTGGTTTCCATCTGTTTCTAGTTACCCAAAGGACAATCGGAAAAAATCATTTTCTAAAATAATTTGTAAAACAAAAAATGATTAAACGCATTTTTTTATTTGTTTTTAACAGCCAAATGGGTCGGTGGTCGCTTCCAAAAGTACAGTCACCGATGCCAACAAATACAGAGTGGATGGCACATACAACCTGACCATACTGAAAACAACTAAAGCTGACGCAGGCGCCTACACCTGTATCGTGTCAACTTCTAACTATGTGGGCTACTTATCGTTTAGCGGTAAGTTCTAATCATTTTTCGCTTTTGTTTAAACTGGTTGAGGAATTGCCAAGTTTTACATCATGTATATGAGTCCAAACAACTATATCTGGTAGATGAGAGGTCTAATAATTTGATTGTATAGTCTCGAAATGAAATGTTGACTGATAATCAATATATTGTAGGCTTTACATATATTGGTTTGTCCCTCTATCTCTCTTTGGGTGTAAATGTAGGGCAATAAAACAATCGGCACCGTATAGGCTAGTTCCGCTGGTCTGCTATTATTAGTTTGTTTGGTTGTTCTTCTTACGGCGTACTTAATGTTCTTTCATTCGCCTGACGACATGCCTGTTCAACGGATGGAGGAAACCACCCACGATATACCCTTTTAAAAAACAAGAAAAGGCAGAACAATCACAGGACAAAATAGAAAGGCAACACAAACAGATCGGCTTCATGCTGCCTCTAAGCTTCGAGACCACCAAGGCAACAAGAATTTCCATGCCATCCTTTGCAAATAACTTCGAATCCCGGTGGAGTTAAGCAGTTTATTCAAAATAATATAATCCGCTATAGCCCGAACATTGGACCCCATTTAATAAATCGGACATGGCAATATGATCAACAAGTCGACAGAGCTTATCTTCTCCGCTAGGGTTATGAATCTGATTGTATAAAATGACTGCAATTGTTAATTACATTTCTGCAGTCGACGTTCAAGTAAATGTAGATTTATCATAGTAACGAACACAACGCCACAAAGAGTTTTTTTTTTTTATGATAATGAGATTACATTAATGAAGTTATCCTCAACTTTTCTTACTACATTCATAGCTGGCCAATTGTGGTTGCTCGAATACAATTACGCAACTCTGGTCAAATTATTCCTGGTGATTTGGCCACGATTTGGTCACGAAAGTTGTACATTTCCTTATTTCTTAAGAAGTTATAAAAACGCCAATACAAAAGACGTCTTTCAGTTGTTTAGCATATAATTTACACCTGGCACATCGCATCAATTATCTCACCTTGAAATGTACATCTAATATACAGGCAAAGAAGCAGGTGTTTATTAGAAAAAGATTCTGATTACAGTGCAGTGTTAATGTCATCCACATTTTGCTGTTTGAAAACGAAGATAAACTTGTAATTTGTACATGTTTTATACAGGTGTTGAGATGACAACTTATAACAGCATACTGACGGTGTTTCTGTTAACCGTGACTGCCATGGCTTGCAGGCAATGATGAAAAGGATAGAGTCTAAAACCAGGAAGCGAGGACAATATATATACCTATGAGTTGAAAGTACAATTATTTCCGTGACTGGAAAGGTTTGAAATTTAAACTGAATACAAGAAAAACACGCCTACGGTGGCTGACAAAAAACAACTACAAAAGAAAAACCTAACCGTAATCCTGATTACATTTATACGAGAAAGGATCACAGATCCGCATCTCCCAAATGTACGACCTATTCCAAACTGATCAAACCTTTCGTGTCGACAGGAAGGTTTGGTCATCAGGACTTGGTCTAGCCTTGGGAAGATGACATAATATATCTCTTTCTCCAATCGAATATCTGCTGTAATGAATACTATAGTACGGTACCAGTGAGATCTTCCAACACAGGACAATTCCACCAAGACAGCTTTGTTCCAGAAACAGCGCCACTTGGGATCCGGGCATCATCCGAACACATGGTCTCTACTGCTATAGAGTGCGCCCTATCTTAACATTGGCTGGCGAGGATGGACTCCGGAGTACCTAAACAGTTCTATATGTTCAACGGACATCTATATTTGGTGAAATGTCTTGGGGGCATATACGAGGAAGAGACATGTGCCTGACGGGTAGTAGTGACCAGGCGACATCTATCGGATGGTGAATATGTCGTAGGCGGGGGCTTTAAAGGGGAAATGATATGTCCTACAATCTATTGACGCAATCTTTGTAGGCAATAAATTGGTTTGTTATTTTGCCTTTAATGAAATCTTCCGAAAAAATATATTATAAAACAACAGCATACGGATACAGACACAAGACGAATAGCCAGGCGTATTCGTGTCGCATTTATTTGGACAATCGTCATCATAAGTCCTGTTGGTTACAATATTATAAATCTACAGTAAATAAATGTATATCACTACATTATCCACCTTATGGACACGATATCTAGTGTAAGGGTCCTCGATTTTATTTATGTAAGATAACGATAGAAGCTGCGCCGTGATATTATTAAAGTGCTATACTTATATCCTCAATATTAGAGGGAGGAGCTAATCATGATTGAATGTTTATAACAAAATATGTGATGTGATAGATATATGTGAATGTACGTATCCTCTTGTTTCGAACATTCGTTTGAGGAGCGAGGGTTGAATAGGGACGAATGTTTTACGGCAATTACAGAGTGCGTGTTGGAAATATGGTTATGTTGAAATTGATACATATTCAAATTGGTATAAAATATGCGCCAATAATACACTGAATTAGTATAACTGCAATATCATATAGCCAATGGGTAAAACAAATTTAACAAAAACACGGATATTGATAATTGCTTGTCAAGTCCAGATTACCTTCATGTTAATGGTGTGGTTGTACTTTTTAATACATTTCGTATATGACTGGGTATTTGTCTTCGTTTAATGGTATGAATCTAGTTTATAAAATGTATCTAATATATATTCAAGTGAATAAAAAATGTTATAATCTATATTCCAGTGTTGTGTTAAAAACTGGTATAATAATAGCAGCTGAAACCCTTGTTTCACGGAAAACATTCTTTCGTACACTCTAAGAAAAAATATGTCTATACTGGTACTCTTTAAAGGTTCTTCAGTCATGGCTCTGGTTGAACCCTTTGTGGTTCTCCATGGAACCCCCGTGCACCTGTTCCAAGTATTTCTTCTTTTTTTGTGTCGTAAAGGTTCCATATAAAACCATCCTCTTTTCTAAAGAACCCCCAAAGAACCATTATTTCTAAGAGTGTATAGTATTCAGCCTACCTGAACAACAGCCCAAGTACTTAAGTTTATTTTTAACGAATTATTTAAGGTCATGCCATTTTTTTGTAAACTTATTATTGTAAATCTACACCAAACTTTGTATATGGACTTATAAGTCTGAAATAAAACATTATTATTATTATTTAGAATTAGATTTCATAAAACGAGTAAGAATTTCTGATGGATTACAACGTGGTTTATTTGTCACAACGTTTCAATTTCATTTCAGAGATCGTTATCAATTATAGCTTCACATTTCACACTTAAAAAATGTCTGTAATGAGATTAAAACGTTGTGACAAATAAACGTTCTTATCCATACACTGAAAACTGAAATCTTCCTTAAAATATTAAGCAAAACGTTCAGGAATATTCCTGTGAACATGTACCAGAGAAATATTACATAAATTTTAAGGAATGGACTTCTAAATGTTATTTTTCTCGTAGGCAAGGTTTATTTATCAGGTTTTGAAAATTCCAAACAGGTTAAGAAAAATTCTACACTTAAAGGCGTTATTAAATTGTTACCATAACTTTGTTAAGAATTTTGTTTTAGGGCGTCGGAAATTATTACTTGTTTTTATTTCACTGGTTGTTAGCTTTCCAGCTTAATGTCTCAATATATAAGGAGAGGGCACAGGACAAGCATTCATACGACACAAGAGGCAGTCGTCCGAATACTAATGCCGTCCGACTGTATTTTGATGTCTTTAGTACCGTAGCCAAGTTTAGAAAATCTCAAAAGTTTACCAACGAGGATAGCCAGATGTCGTCTGGAGAAGACCTGGGATTACAATATTGTAATCCCAGATACGACGACTCCGTACATATGTAAAGAAATATGGTCGACACAAGACATTCATAGATAGTATAGTCGGTTTACCTGGATTTTCAAGCAGGTAAGACATGATTGTGTTATGTATATATGTGAGTATACAGCGTATCAAACGGGGTTGTGAGGATGACATCAGAAACCGTCCTAGATGGCTCTGTAACATCTTCGCTAGCCAAGAGTTTTGTTCCGAGTTACTCCGCATTATACCCCTTAGCAGATTATTCACATATAATCGGACTTCCAACTCTCCATATATTTGCCAATAGTGCTTTACAAAGTTAAGCAAATTGTCCAAACTAGAGTATAACATTCAACCTATGTTATCAGTGCTCTAACTCGAAACTTGGTAATTTTATCCACCAGGGGGCGGAGCTGTTATTCGATTTATATTTTTTAATCAGCCAATGGTTGTAATGCAGAGTAGCTAGGAATAAAACTCTTGGCTAGTGAAGATATAGTTTTGAGATCATGTTTGATGCAATCGGTTTAACTGGATTTTAGTGGATGGAATTGACCATATCTAATATGTGTGTTTGATTCGGGTTTAACATGGAACTCGAGGGTATTTCACTTTTATGACGACGGATTGTCCACTTCACACTGCTCCTTGCGAATTACCGTGGAAAACCGGGAGAAAACCTCGTTCAAATCTGACTTAGATTCTTTTGGGTTATACCGACCCATAAAACAGCCACTCAACGTCTATTTTCATATCAAAATCAATAATCTCCAAGCAGTACCATACTTGCTTAAAAATGTCTTCATTGGTAATTATGAAGTCAAACGGAATCAACGTTATATGTTATTAAGAGGCCAGTCGTATATCTTAAGTTTTCATAGGGCTATACTGTATAGTTTATAAGATACGTATTCGCATCTAAGAGAATGTGTTTGTCAGTATATACACATAGTTTATTGTAGAGAAAGAATATTTCAATTGCCTCCAGCGTGATTCGAATCATGTAAGAGTCTAACCGTCATGGCCACATGTCTAACCGTCAGTATATATATATGCGAAGTATATCTGTGTCATACATCCAAAAAAGCGTGTTTAAAAAATGTAGTTTTTTTTATATTTACATTTGACTATAGGATCTGACATTGGTAAACATAATTGGATTAGCTTTCGGCTTGATGTCTGTGTGAATAGGCTAAGACAAATTACCGATCGGTGTCAATGACTATAGGTAAATCCTTTTAGCCAACAGTTTGTTATTGACGAAGTATGACAGATGCGGATAATATATCATACGGTCAATAGGCGTGCAGCTTGTTTTCCTAACGGAACTCAAATAATGACTCTGTGGCAGATTGTCATACTAATTAAGTGTATAAAGGTCTTGCTGGACCTCTTGATCGATTTCCAAAACACCCATAGTATTAAGTCTCTAATCCAGAAGAATATAAATCTGTACCATATATATGTATATATTTTTGGAAAGCTTTATTACACAAGCTTACATATATGTGAATGTGGTGAAATTATTTCTACAAATATTGCAAAATGAGTAGGCCTAAATGTCAACAAAAAAAAATAGACGGCATTTGTCATCGTTTATTTCTTGTGCAATAATGATATCGATAAATCAGTTGAACGAGTAGAATAGTCCTTGAACTAGTAAACTGTGCCTCATTTTAAACAAAATTTGATTAGAACGATTCCAGCGGATTTTTTTGTCTATCCCACCTTGGAGAGTCTTTTAAAAATGTAAAACACAATTTTAAGGAAACATTTTTAAAAATCAAGGATGAACTTCTTAAAAATGAAACACTGTTTAACAAAACCGGAGATAAATTTGACTCTGTGTTTAAATACATCCTTGAATGCTTGGAATTAAACCCTTTTATATGTCTTTTATTTGGACCTCCAATTTCTATTTGTTTGCTTATTTAATTAGTGTTAAACGCCTTACTTAATGTTATTTCATTCAAATGGCGGAGTGCCAGGTCAATGGGTGTAGGAAACCTCTCTCAGCGCCACTTGAAATACACAATGACAGGACAGAGTGGACAATTACAGGACAGTCACAGAACGTTACACGAAGGTATCATAAACAGATCAGCTTGGTGTGGCGCCTTTAGCTCTAAGAGCACCAATGGGAGTATCGGGAAGTTGGCAAGGGAAATAATTTTATCTTTGCAAAGCGGTCCTCTGACGTCAGAACATTCGTGATAGTGGAGCTTTTACATGATGTCAAACACATTTTTGCATTGTGACGTTAGTAAAAAGTCCATGAATCTCGACTGTTCAGAGGACCGCTTTCAATGCCCCTTTTTGGAACAGTACGAAACTCCCATTCTCCCTCCCACCCATCCTCTCCTCCAGTTTTGACAAATGTTGATATTGTCTCATTTCTATCTAGTTTGTCATAAAATCGAACAAGAAGAATAGTTGTATCAATAAATTTAATTTCAAGATGAAAATGCGGTATAAATAGAAAATAAAAACATTACAGAAATCAACTGGTGAGGAAGATAAGAATAGTGAAACAAAATCTGAGATATATCACAGAGAGTTTATGAAAGATATATTTACAATTAGTTAGAAATAAATTTGTATACTATTCAGTGAAGATCCCAAATTTCAATCAAACGAATTATTGGTGTTTCAATACAAGTTAACACAACCACAAATATAAAATACCTTATATACATAACTGTTCCGTTGGAGAAATAATGTTACCTCCACAGCTGAAAACTTTAAACTAAAGGTACCAAAAAAAACATACTATACTGCCTTAGCAAAGTACGGAAAATTTTCACATAAACTATAAAAAAATTCATCAAATAAAGCAAAACAAGCCATGAATAAAGATTATCTTGAAACAATTGATCTGTTAAAATATTCTACATACATAATCAAGACCAATTTGAAAAATTCTGTTTCCAACCCATATTAAAATAGTAAACATGTTTTTATTTCTGTACTCACTACTCACAGGAAGTCTAGAAATTTGCATGAAACTAATAATTTTTTAAAACTGAATAAATTTAATTGAAGTGTTTGAAGTGAATTGGAAAAACCACAGGTGAAACCATGCAAGGGTTGTTTTTCATATTTAAAAGAGAATATAAAGGCTTATTATAATCATTAAATGATTGTCTCTAAACACTGACCCCATGGTACTGAAAGAAAAGGTCAGGTTTTCGAAAAGATTATTAGAAATAATATATTATTCATAAAATGTCAGTATCTGGCTTTTTTGTTGTTCTGATGGCAAGTTCCACTAGCTCACAAAACGTTAGCATTTACCAGATCAACAATTATTAGAGAAATAAATTAAATTTTTTTTTTTTTTTGTTAAAAAGTTTTTTTGAAAAGTTATACGACTATGTACAATAAAATTTCTGCTTTTTCGTCTGATTGGGAATTCAAGTTTAACATGAGGGTATTTCACTTATATGATAACAGATTGTGATTTGCTGTTGAAAATAACATATTAGTAACACAGTTGAGTAATATTTCAAATTAGGTTTTAAAAAAATGTATTTACAAGAGTAAAGTATAATATACGTGATCTGTGCAAATATGTACAATGGTAATGCACTGGTTTCCATTTGATTACATCTGGCTTTGTAGCAAAACAAAACAATATTCCAATAATATACTTCTGTATTATTCTTAAAAAGTATATTTAGTTATATTATATACATATATTGATGTCTTGTCATCCGTGATAATTGATATACACATGTACAAACAAAAGATAGAGCGATAGATTTTCAATGGATTTTTGTTTTAGGCCACATTGTGGTGTATTTTATCTTGTTTCAGACTGTGGCATGTGAATTATTGCAGCAATTATTAAGCACAACACCAGAAAAATACATAAACCCACATTCTCATGGTGCGATTCGTAGTAACGATTTCTTGGAATTTCCATTATTTGCTGAGTTTCGATTGGTCAACTATTTCAAACTTCTTTATGGTCCAATCAAAATGCTGCACACAAGAAGAATCCCCTTAAGTCCTAACTACAAATTGTACCGTGAGAATGCGCCTTTACAAGGAAGAACAAACATTTTGATACACAGTATAAGTATTTAAAGATAACCATAAAACAGCTATTACAATATAACCAAATTTATCAACAATGGTTTTTCACAAGCGAATTTTGTGTAAAATGTGTTTTATTTATTTTGTCTTGATACCAATTACTTGGGTTTATCATTTTCAGAAACCATTTGTAACCAAGATAGAAAAAAATCACATACATTTGTAATTAAAACAGTGTAATGAACATATATCGCATAAGATGAATGGACTATTTATCAGTCGATGCCTGAACATTGGTTCAATGCTAAATTTCTTTGTCGAATTCGAGGAATCTGTTTATTGATTTAGTTTTGCATCTAAATACGCTTCAAAATTAAACACCCAGATGATCCGACAGGGCAGCAGTGACTTTAATTACTCAACGCTTTAAATCAGGTCATGTAGAATGCTAAGGATAAAGGACGTCAGCTACTCTATGCTCGGATCATATTTTCATCATCACTCTCATCAAAATCGTCTTTGTCCACTGCTCCATCAATGGCTGACCTTCCCTTCCTTATTAGAGTGACCGCGAATCCTACCAGTATCACCTGAGGAAAAAACACCATCATATTATCATCAATGACAATAGCCTATTATAATAATGCTCTGTTGTTAACTTTTAATAAACACTGGATCAAGGTCTTGTCTTATTTGCTTAGTTGACCTTTAGCTAAGGGTAGTATATTTTGGGAGTAACAACACTGTCTTTACTTAGCACTGGAGGAATACGAACTTTCAGTCAGAATGTCGCTGATGACTTACCAGTAGGAAGACCCAGGTACCCCAATAATAAGCTGCCCCGAAGAACCACATCTTATAGAAGAATCTGGTGAGTAATAAGGCCATGCGTGTAATCACACACTCTCCTGTAAATAGAGTTAGAAAATTAACACAATTTTTAAAGATGTTCAGATTTTAAGACATATTATCCATCTTTTGTATAGGTAAGCAATGCGGCCATGCAGGTAACCACACACTCTCCTGTAAACAGATGTAGAAAAGTTCCTAACACATTTTCTAAAATGCTTAGATTTAACATACATTATTTGTACTTAATGCAGCAAAAAAACTGTCACTTTAAATGTTCCATACTGACTGTTTTTAACACTGCACTTTAGGTTATATCCCTTTTATGATGAAGCAACATCCTGTTGAAAGTTAGAAACCACCACTGGCAACAAAGGAAGACAACACAGGACAATTACAAGACACTGAGAGCATCAAGGCAACAGGAAGCCCCAACCACATACCTTGGCGAAGATAGCCACACCAAACCATTATATGTGAAGTTTTGTCTAATTGGAAAATAATATAACTCCAGTGCTAATGATAAGGTTTGAATAATAATGCCCCGAGCAAAAGGGACTTTATATGATCAAAGAAAAACAATGAGCACTTCACAGCGCTTTTTAACATTGAAATTTAGAGCAATGGTACCTACTGCAATAAAATCGTATTGGTTAAACAGGAATCATTTCTTGTGTAATTATGCTCTCTAATTTTCTAATCAAGCTATATTTATTTTATAATTTGATCTTAAACATTTGGTAGACCATAAACTACAGTCAAATTCATCCACGCGGCCATGTCTAGGTACTTTTATCACTAAACAGAACAGCTTCACAAATATGGGCCAATCAAAAACCTTTATTTTCAAAATAGGAGCATTCAACACGAGACCTATAGAGTTAGCTGCTTAAACCTTTGATAGTTCACACATGTTTTTTCCCATATCACACAAGAATGTTAGTTGCGTGATCTCATTGACAGGATTGGCCATGCCCAAAATGTCATCTGCCAGTTGTTCTATGGAAAGTATATATCTATAACCTTCTGGTTATTTTATAAAATGAAGAAACGATAAGTCGATGCCATATTTAAGTGGTAACCTTTCAAGGGATATAAGGGCAATTGCAGCCTGGAGTAGCGCTTTAAATTCCATAGCTGTCGTTTAATGACAAATTTTTGAAGACACATTCTTAGATGTATATATATAAGTTACCCTGAAAGAATAAAAAAATGAACAGTAAACATTTGACCAAATATTGAGATGAAAGAGAAATGTAACAAGCAGAGAGGAAAATATTACTTACCAGCAGGAGCATCAGTATTACAATTCTTTAGTTCTCCCTAAAAAACACAACGCAGGAGCCCATGAGAATCAACCAAATAAGAAAACCAGGAATACAACAGTGCATCACAGCAAGACAAAGAACTCTCTATAGTAGAACTGTCTATGTACAAAATAAGCTGATACATTTGTTAGAGGAATATCGTTTAAGAATTGTAACTTTATAATAACAATCTTCCCAATCCTTGTCTGTGATGTTGTACCCAAATATTAGGTTTTTTGCTGGATAAATTCAGATTTTTTAGTGTAATATAGAATTTTTTTAAATTTTTTAATTCCCACACTATTAATTTTTTATCATTCTTTAACAGAAAAGCTGGAGTCTGAATTGAGTTTTTTAAAATAATACTTCAAGATGATGTCTAAATATTTTTTTCGCCAGCTACCCATTCAGGGATAATTGTAAACATTATTATTAATTAAATACTTATGTAAAAAATACCACAATTATGCTAAATACAAGACCAATTTCAGCTCTCAGGAGGAAGAGGTTGCCCAATAGGGAAAGTAAATGAAAATTAACAAAACAATATTTTAAGTGGTGTTGTGATGAAAGGGGTTCACCATGAAGATTGGGGACTACCTCAACTAAGTCAACTCATCATGTCAGTTGTGCCCCAGGACAGGAGCCCGTTTGACAAAGCGATCTTAGCTTGCGCAAAACGTAATTACAATGACGACCAGTGTTGAATACATACAGTTTTCCGGACACTTACATTCAACATAAGCTAAGATCACTTTGTGAAACGAGCCCCAGGTCATGTAAAAGATTATTATACAATCCTGGAAAGAGTTTAAGTTGCCTGCTAATCCATCAATTATATTGATTTTTGCATGATTCAGCTGCGACTATTGCATGATGGAATGATACTGATGCTATAAGAACACAACCAAGACTTACACTGCTGGTAGAGTAATGTTGACTGCCAAATGATGAGTATTGCGGGGTGAGCTCATAGATGATAATGTTGATGGCAAGCACAATGAGCATCAGCAGGAAACACATGAAGAGTAAGGCTTGTGGGGTGGTTCTCCTTGGACGAATCTTATACATCTGTCAGAAGAACAACAATCACATATTTAACAAAATAAAAATAGCTATTTTTGCAATCAAAATAAATTCAGATACACTAATTTTCAGAAATATTTTTAAAATATTTTTTACTAATATTATGTTTGGTATTTTAAATTTAACTTCAACAGAAAGGAGTTTTCTTTAGACGGGGTGCATAGAAACTTATTCATTCAAGCATTGGTCTTCATGACAAAAGACATCAAACTTGTTAATCGGACAGGAAACAGTTGGATTTTGATGTCGTGCTCAAGGGTATTTCACTTATAGGACTATGGATTGTCTATTTCACACTTTTCTTTGCTTAATACGGTGGAAAACCTAAAAGAAACCTCTTAAAAATGCCCCCCTTGATTGCTGGAGCCACATCATGTGGGCATAAAATGTGAAGTTATAATTCTGCCAGTGCTTAGTACAAACAGCATTGGTTCTCTCCAAACCCACTGCCCTTAGCCAGGGGGCTCATAAGTTGGGAGAATGTATACCTTAAGCCAGAAGAAGACGATTCCAATGTTCCGTATTCC
>JARFOD010129272.1:0-13917 GCA_031763545.1 Mopalia muscosa
GGAAGCTTTGAATAAAATATTAATGTGATTGGAGCAGCAGTTTCTGAGATTTGGTGATAACAAGAATTGTTATGGGACAGACGGACGGACGGACAGACCACGGAGAGTGATGAGAATAGCCCACAACCATTCTGACTGTGGGCAAAAAAGGACATTGTGGGAAATGGGAACAATCCTCAATGAGCACATATTGTAAGTATGCTAACATATTTCAAATAAAAGTCTGCAAATTACAAGTGTTTATTTAATGAGCGACAACCTGTCAGTTGCCTATTTTGTAGGTATAATAATTAACAGTGGGTCATGATTAAAGTGACTTGGAGGAGACAATAAGCAACACATTACAATGATGCCGTTAAAGGTCTTGCTGGACCCCTTGGGCTCAACATGAACAAAATTGTTTTTATACCTGGGATAAAAAGTTAGGTATTCAAACTAAATGTTGGTGAAAAAAATAATTCGAAATTCTAATTACAAATAGCTACAATTTGAGCCTATAATTTAGTTTTTCCATGATTATATCCAAGTGGCAAAACTTTAAATGCATGTTAAACTGCCATAAGGTGATGTCATTTAGGAAAAGAAATGTTCATACAAAATGTCTTGAATGTGTGCCTAATAACAAAATCAAAATAGCTATAACTTCTACCAAAAATGAACAGTGAGGTTAGTATTTACAGCCTGTATTAAGTTTCACAAGTTCAACAGAGTACTCAAGCTTGCAACGCATACATGAAAACAGCCAACCAATCATCTCACAGATTGGGATTATATAACAGCAAAGCAGTGAACTGAATCAACTGAGCACAATCCATTGAAAAAATAGATAAGTATATGTCAGCCAGAAAATATGGTATTTTTAACATGACTATTTTCAACAGAAAAAGGGTATCTGGAGTTATTTTACCTGTCCAAAGGGTACTTGAAGTCTAGCGATCTCATTTGATATTTTTTGTGATTTATAACTGATTCCTTTGCCAAATCGTAACAGCATTCCTTCTACATCAGTGGACAGGTTGCCTGGTGGAAGATCAAAGTAAATCTTAACAAACTTAGTTTTATGGAAATATTATTATTCTTAGGGTTTGTCAATTTCTACGTGTTTATATTTGTTTATTTTCTTGATTAGGGTTCAATACCACGGTTATTTCACTCACATGACGGTGAAGGAAATCCCCCTCACACCATTGACAACAAACAAAGAGACAATCTCAGAAAGCAAAAAGAGACATCACAAACAGATTGGCTTAGTGTTGGCCCAAAGCTCTGAGAGCCAAGGGTAACTGGATTTGTTTGTTTGTTTGATTGGTGTTTAATGTCGTACTCAAGGGTATTTCACTTATACGACGACGGATTGTCCATTTCACACTGTACACAGCCTTATTACAGTGGAAAACCGGGATGAAACCTCGTAAAAACCACCCTATGATTGCCGGAGCCACAACATGTGACTCGCTTATAAAAGGCGGACTCGAACCTGTGACCGGTAAATCGAAGCATGTTTAGTTCAGGAAGCGCACTCGCTACCACTGAGCCACAGCCGCGGGCCAGGGGTGGAGGGTCAGGAATCGCACTCGCTACCACTGAGCCACGGCGCGGGCCAAGGGTAACAGGAAGTTGTCTCCCAACTACCTGCAACAACAAACAATCAAAAGACTTGACAATTCCTCGATGCAATACAAAGACATTACAAACCATTGGTTTCGTGTCTCTCCTAAGCTCTGAAAGTAGTTGGTCATAGATGCTCCCCTCAAACCGATTCCTAAACTAATACAAACTATTTAAATACACATGCTCAATTTTATTATCTATTTTTTTGAAGATATAAGAAAGCTGTTATTTTAATACAGTTTTCTTGTTAAGCTGAAAGTAGTGTAACTAATGTTGCTAACTTTCCTTAAATGCTGTAATTGTGTTTAATTTGATATTTGTAGAAGTTTGACTGAGTGTACCATCTTGCCTATACGTTATTTATTGATCAAAAAGATATATATATACATCAACTTCGTTATTGCCTTACCTTTTTGTTTTAATGGGAATCTATCCTTCAGCATACTTCGCACTGGTAGCAATTGAGTTAAGATTTCAGGGGTACAGAGAACAAACTCAAACTCATCCAGTAGTAATTTCTCTTCCAACAACTAAAACACAAGTTGATCACATCTGGTGACATAATTGTTTTACTTTTTGCATGTCACGTAAAGTATGTTTGTTTTTTAATTGTTTTCTGTTTATTTTATCTTTAAAACCAAGATGGCATGAAACTTAAAAGTTAAATAAAAGTTGATTTGTTTTGGGGTTTTGTATCATCATAACAACTTTTTTACTCATATTAAAGTGTCCCCAGAATGATTGAAGGAAACCGTCAGAATGACACTAAAACAGCCACAAGGGAAGCAACAAAACACCGTTTACAGTGATAAAGTCAGCTGATTCACAGACATCACACAACAGTTCATGTAGCCCATCAGTTATGATAGCACCAGGGCAAAGTAAGTTCAAGACCATCCACCCAAAGGAAATATCAAAAGGTCACAGTAAGTTCTGACCATCCGCCCGTAGGAAATACCTCAAGGGCACAGTAAGCTCCGACCATCCATCAATGGGAAATAGCTCAAGGGCACAGTTAGCTCTGACTATCCACCTGTAGGAAATACCTTTAAGGGCACAGTAATCTCAGACCATCCACCTGTAGGAAATACCTCAAGGGCACAGTAAGCTCCGACCATCCACCCGTAGGAAATAGCTCAAGGGCACAGTTAGCTCTGACTATCCACCTGTAGGAAATACCTCAAGGTCACATTAAGCTCTGACTATCATACCACAGGAGATATATCAAGGTCACATTAAGCTCTGGCTATCCACCATATGAAATATCTCCAGGTCACAGCAAGCTCTGACTATCTACCAATATGAAACACCTCAAAGTCACAGTAAGCTCTGACCATCCACCCATAGGAAATATCTCCAGGGCACAGGAAGCTGACTATCCACCCATAGGGAATATCTCAAGGGAACAGGAAGCTCTGAACATCCTCCAATGGGAAATATCTCAAGGGCATAATAAGCTCTCACCATCCACTCTTGGGAAATAGCTTAATGTCACAGTAAGCTCTGACTATGCACCCATATAAAATATCTCAAGGTCACATTAAGCTCGGACTATGCACCCATAGGAAATATCTCAAGGTCACAGTAAGCTCCGACTATCCACCCATAGGAATTATCTCAAGGTTACAATAAGCTCTGACCATCCACTCATGGGAAATATCTCAAGGGCACAGTAAATTTAAACCATCCACCTATGGCAAATATCTGAAGAGCACATCAAGATCTGACCATCCACCCATGGGAAATATCTCAAGGGAACAGTAGCCTTTGACCATCCACCCATAGGAATTGTCTCACTGAAGGGCATATTAAGTTCTGACTATTCATGCACCAAAAATATCTCGTAAGATTAGTAAACTTTTACCATAAAAAATATCTCAAGCTTTGCTGGCTAAAGACAGTATAAATTTTTTTTTAGCAATGTTATTATCAGTTAAAACTTTAATATTCAAACTTTATGATAGCAAAACTTCATGCAATATGGTTAAATACATTGGCAACTTTTCTGAATGTGTGGTAGTCTAAAAGACTTTATTATCTTCCTTAAAAAATAACTGATTTTTTACCATGACTTAAAGCATTTCCAAGTTCTTTTACTACTAATATGACGGGGACAAAAACAGGGGTTTTTATAGACACTTTTTCATCGGGAATACCCCGTTGAAAATAAAAGGCAAATTGAGTTTTCCTTAAATTTGATATTCAGTTTTGTTAGAACAAATCGAGTTTTGGCTTCTTTTGGCCACTGGCGAGCTATAAAATTCAGAATTTACAGTGAATGACTCGCAGATTTCCTTTTTTATTATTTTTTTGACGATGAAAAGTTATTAAAATTGAGTATTAATGCATTTTGTGCGCCAAAGGCTCTCTAACATATTGAGTTTTAGGCAATATCAAATTAAGTTCGATGAAGAATTTCTGTCTATAAAACCCCTGAAAAAGCAGTTGTCATTGACAGTAGAATTGATCCGGAACACTTATCTCTATCTTGAAAGATGAGAAACCTAGACTTCTGTTTGATATTCCATGATACAGTCTAATTAATGATGCAGTAATACATACCCTTTGTATAAGGTCCTTTCCACCGGCATCAACTGCTCCAAGCTCCATGGCACGATTTTGAAGATCAGGATTCTGCACGTTATTAAATCAAAAAATCATAGCATATACTTTTAGATGAACTTTATGAGCTTATGAAAGTATTTTCATTCATTGTCTGTTGGTAGAAAACTATTAGCCCAACTATGTATTAGTAATAAATACAATTGTACAGGACTTGAAATTGACCTAAAATATGCAATTTCTACTGACTCTAAACTAAACAAAAAAATGATGTGTGTTTTTTTTATCTGCTTGATTGATTGGGGCCGTATTTACCTTCAGGTTATTTCACTCACAAAATGGTGCCCCAGCCAAAGGGGTGAAGGAAACAACCCTCAAATAAATGTCACTGGCAACAAAGACAAGACATGACAAATAAAAGACTTAATGGTAAATACAGGAACGAAGAAATCACAAAGAGATCTTGATCAGGTTGCCCCCTAGCCCTCAGTGCACAAGGGAAAGCAGAAACTTTCTCCCAACCATCTGTCAAAACATTTCTGATAGATCTAAGAATTAACATGGAGTCAAACACACATATTTCTTACCTCAGTAAATACAATGCATCGTTTCTGTTGTTGGTCTTCAAATGCGTGAGGAATATGAGCTACACTTTTTAATTGAGACAAAAACTTTGTCTGAAAGAAGAAGAGTACTGCCATGAGCCACAGTGCTTGTACACTGAAAAGTTACAACACCCATGCTGAATATTATCAGAGGTCCAAAACACCAGCTATAAGAAACTTATACACATACAAACTGCTGGTCTTTAATTACTTTAAATGATTCACTACAGTGCACACCTTTTTATGTAAACTGAAAGTTTCACAAGTCGAAATTCAATACAGCATAAGGTAAAAGGGACATGTATGTACTGAACATGTATGTACTGTATATGTATGTACTGTATATGTATGTACTGTATATGTATGTACTGTATATGTATGTACTGTATATGTGCAGGAGTGTATCCAAATCATGGCAAGGGAGGTAACTAATTCCTCTCACATCACAACATAATGGCGCGTTTTAATGAACATTTATCCATTATGACATAACTTACAATACACCAAATGGAACACCTTTTGGACATGTTTCACTCATATTTTCAGGCTACTCAGCTAGTATCAGAAATATACGTATTCATGAAATGCCAATAATGAATTCCGTGATATAAAAATTGAAAAATACATTTCTTATGAATTTAAAGATTTTTAAAAAACAGAACCAGTTCTGTAAGAGATACTTGTTATACAAAATGACTCAAAGTAACCTTTTTAGATGTGGTCATGGTCAATGTAAGATCAGCATAGATAAGGCTGTCTTCACTATCTAATATTTCAGGTACGGCATACTCTCTATGCCTGGTAATGATCTCTTCTAATGGTAAGGGTTGTTTGGGGTAGTAGAGTCTAATCCATACATCATCAGTGGGAACTTTTGCCTTCCACAGTGGATTATCCGTGCCTCTGGTATCTTTAGGTTTGCTTCTGTTAGAAAAACATGCAACAGGAATGGTTATTCAAAGAAAGATCAAGGCTGAGTCTTTCGTACAAAATTTCACAACGAAGCAAAGTCAAAAACAGATTGATTGATTGATTGATTGATTGATGCGTGTTTTATGCCTTGCTGAAGGGTATTTCATTATATATGACAGCAGGACATGTATGCTAACAATAATTGACACTGGCACAACCAGCATGTAAAGCGTTTTCATAATGTTGGAAAGTCTATTTTCCTCCATTGCTAAGACAGCATTGCAGTCATAACTACTCTTCAGACAACCTGTCCTTAGCCTTCAGGGCCAGATCAACAAGAAAGGCACTTTAAATTCATATCGATACAACAACAGTCTTCTGATACTCACACTAAAATCTGTTTTTTTGCCATCCACTGGCGGTTGTTGGTCTTTGTGGATTCATGAGGGTCACGGAATCTAACACTTTGCTTTTGACGATGTCTAATTTGTATACAACCAGGGGTGAAGAGCTGTTCTGGAATTCTTAACCTGACAACTTTTCTGAATAATTCTGAAATAAGACGAAAACTGAGCATGTAGGATAGCTGTGACTGAGTTTGATGCTCTGCTGCTGCTGCAATACAGACCTATCAGAGAGGTTATTTAAATGCTCAGATAATCCCATCATTAGATGACAATAGGCTAAAGTGAGATTTAATTAAGTGCTGCAAAACGTTTTTCCAAAACAGTCTTATGGTTTGGGCGTTCAAATGAGCAGCAAATTGAAGGACACTGAGCAGCACATAGAAGAACAATGAACAGCACAAAAAAAAAGTTGAAGACAAATGAGAAGCGCATAGAAGGACAATGAGCAACACATTGAAAGACAATGAGCCGCACATTGTAGGACAATGAGCAGCAAATAGCATCACATTGAAGGACAATTAGCAACACATTAAAAGGACAATGAGCAGCACATGAAGGACAATGTTTGTTTGTTTGTTTGTTTGATTGGGGTTTAACGTCGTACTCAAGGGTATTTCACTTATATGACGACGTGCCAGCCCAATGGGTGAAGGAAACCACCCTCGACACTACTGGCAACAAACAAAGACAGGACCAGACAATAACAGGACGCAATACAGACACCACGAACAGATCGACTTCCTGTTTCCCTTTAGCTCTGAGAGCACCAGGGCAACATGAAGCTCCCTCCAACCACCCGCCTGAAATATTGAGTCAAAATAAAGATATCTTTTTTTTGGAATAACACTAGCTGTGTATTATGTTAATCTCTTCACTGGAACTACAGGATACACCAATATCTGCAGGTGCTTTATTAAGGCTAACTAAGCAAGGCAGAAACACCGCACATGTACATCATGTGATGCTACAGAAAATATTATCACTCTACTTTTCCTTCCCACAGTACATCTAAGGACTAACTCCATTCCCTTTCAAGCACCTAGTCAAGGCTACATAGACAAATCACTTGTATATAAAAGGCTTTGTCTTCAAAAGATTTCCTTTCAAGCATCATTAATCAATAGATGGGACAATCAAGGAGATAAAATAGCGTTTCTTGTATACCTGAGGGGATATGAAAACTGAGCAATCTGATAGGCTCACCAGTGAATCACAAAACTATACCCATTATAAAAACTAGTACTTGTTTAATGGAAACATATTCTGACTATACTTATCATTAATTCTAATTAAGATAGACCAGAGCATTGAGGCTACAGTCCCTACAAATTAGCTTTTTTTTATACACTCAAGGACTCAAAATATCCAAGCAGTAAGTCAAAGCTACATAGAATAACTTGATGTCAATTATATGAAAAAGATGTATATTAAAGAACTTCTCCAAGAACTCAAGATGTGCTTGACGTCATCCAAAATCTTTCTATAGATAAGTCATTAAAACAGATTAAAAGTCATGTCTTTTTTTTTCTCTATTTTTACTTCCTTTCCTTTTTAAACAACATCAACAGATTGTTAACCAAAGAACCTGTTGGACACTCAATCAGCAAGACCCAGTGACTATGACTTTTTCTAAATATACATACATCTACATGTATTTCTAAAAAGTAATGACACTGACACAGCCATGTATATTAATTAAAATCAATGAATAATCTCATGTTATGTACCGGTATATATCTATCAGTGAAAACTATTTTCTTTGCACCTGTACTAGACAAAGGAGGAATCCTATGAAGAGAAGGAGATATATTTGCTTTTTTTCTTATTTGATTGGTGTTGAATGCCGCTTGATATATATATATCTTTCACAAATATGATTCCCCGTTGGAAACCAAAAAGAAACCATGTAAAGAAACACCCCTGATTATTGGCCAAGTGGTCACTGTGCCTTATCGTATACAGTGCTAAACCAGGGGAAAACCTTGTAAAAAGTATCCTGTGGCAACCTCCTGTGACTCACTCATATACCTGGGGTGGATGGACTAGCTCCATACCGTTAGCTTTGTTTGTTTGTTTGAGGTTTAACGTCGCACTCAAGGGTATTTCACTTATATGACAACGAATTGTCCACTTCACACTGTGCACAGGCTTATTACAGTGGAAAACTGAGAGGAAACCTCTTAAAAACCATCCCCGGGATTGCTGGTGCCACAACATGTGACTTGCTCATATACCTGATGGTTGACAAGGGGACTCGATCAGGTGAACGGTACATCAAAGCAGGTTCAGTTTTTAGTAAGCGCACTCGCTTCAACTATGCCACGGCCGCGGGCCTCATTCTGTGAGCAGTAGACCTATTCAAAGTTGGAACGGTACAGCAACATGTTGACCACTAGACCATGAACATACCTTGAAAGGGCCTGGTAAACTTATGAGCAGCAAACTCATGGTAGTGGTGCATAAGGTGTGTGTTATATGTTTAATAAGGCAATAATCAATTTTTCCATTATTAGGGGGCTATATCAGTCCTCCTTGAAATCTAGCTAAGCTGTGGACTCGAGTCATTATTTCAGACAAGCAGTCCATATATATAATATATATGTCACCATCAGGAGACAAGCTAAGGATGTTTGACTAGCAGGATGTACCTACTGAGCTGAGGAGGCACACAAAGAGTATTACTCAGTCAAATTCTCTTGCAGTTAAAGGAATGAGTAATTCTAAGAAAAGTAGGTCAAAAAGTGACTTCCCTGGTGCTGGAGGTATGTAGGTAGCGCCTAACTGGAAGGCGTACTTAGTTCCTCACTCAATAAACATAGTTTATTAGGAAACACTAATTTGATTTTGTTTGTTTGTTTGATTAGGGTTTTATGTCGTACTCATGGATATTTCACTTATATGCCGACGTACCAGCCCAATGGGTGACGAAAACCACCCTTGGCACCACTGGCAACAAATAAAGACAGGACAGGACAAATACAGGAGGGCAGTAACAGGACGCAATACAGACACCACAAACAGATCGGCTTCCTGGTTCTCTCAGAGTTCAAGGGGAACAGGAAGCCGATCTGTTTGTGGTGTCTGTATCGCGTCCTGTTGCTGTCCTCCTGTCAATTGCTTGGAAGCCGAGTCCCATTATACAGGACTTATCCGCCAAGGGTTCAAATGCAGAGTAGCTCAGAATAGTAACCCTTGGCTGGAGAAGATGCAGGACACCATGGAAGATGACAAATATGTTCTAAGACGTCAAAATGATATCTCTTCAAAACGTTTATTCATAAGCCTGTGAATGTTCTGAAATGTAACATACATATGCTTTCTAGATTATGCTTCTCGGTGAATAATAGAAAGCTTATTATACACATATTAAGTGAATTCAATATTAGTTTATTGTACGTCTGATGGAAATCTGTATTGCACTTGATGCCTTTGGCGGCTTCATACCTGTATATTTTAAGGCTATCTTATATTAATTAGTTTTCTTCCATAACATGTCATGAAAAGTTGAATTAATCCTGATACATCACCCATATTGATTGAACAGATACCTAGGGAGATTCAAACCCATTCTCAATCCAGCAATTATCTTTTCTACTAAGTCCATTGACAAGGTACACAAAATGTCCACCAAACAATGTAATTTCTTGGGTGAAAATACAAAGTTTTAATTCCATTTCTAATTCAAATAATCTATTAGATTTACAAAAATAAAGTGCATTAATGAGGAAACAAATCCACTCATATTGTATTACCAGCAGAAATATAATGGCTCCATACACAAAAATCAATAAGCTTAAAATCCTCAGAGCAATTACTTGGATCAAGTTTGTACCACACACAATGGACTCAATTAGGACAGCAGAACAATTAGTAGAGCTATTAACGAGATGTTCAGATGGTAATTGTATCCTGATGACCTCAATACATTAATGGCTAAACTGTAAAGTTTCCCTGAACTTAAGTAAGGACATACAAATGAAAGGTTAACAGATAGACTGGTAGGTTTGTCGTATTCAGGGTATTTCACTTATATTATAATATATAAAAATGGATTGTATGATTAACACACATACAGCGGAAAAGTGGGACAAAAGTATGTAACCCCCCCCCGCATTTGCAGAAACCACATCACGTGACTCACTCATATACAGGGGCTTAGCCAGAAATCTGAAGTAGGGTGTCCAAAATGGTCACTTTGCTTCACTTATAAATAGGGTGTCGAAATGAAGCAATTCTTTACTTCAGGGTGTCCATTTGGATGGGTGGACGGGTGTCTGCCTAACCCCTTGCTCATATACCTGATGATCAACAAAGGGACTTGACCAGTAAACTTAGTTATTTCCTGCCAATTTGCCTGCAATGTTATAACAGTTTAAATGGCAGACTGATGCTCGAAGATTGAAATGATGATTCAGGCCAAAAACTTATTGCACTTCAATGGATGTGGATTTGTGGAATAAGTTTAGATTCAGTTTGATATGGGTTGATTCACTCATGTCTGTCAAACAAATCACAATCAGCGTCTATGGCCTTTGATTTGAGGTGTGCTCTCCTATACTTCAAAACGAATCCCTCATATCAAATCAGAAGCCCTGGTATCACTGACGACACCAACATCCCATAATGATACTATACCTATAACTTCTAGAAGTTGGGACACTCTAATTTGAGGTTGTAGTTAGAAATGACATGTAAGACCCCTGTGGTAAAGCCTATTTCTCTGTCTCAACTTCTAGAACTTATATGTATAAAAAAAAAACTGATAGAACTAATATCTCATATTTTGTAACCATTATGTACCATCAAGCTTTTAAACAGAGATTGCAACTTTGGTATTAACCTGTGCCACAATATTCTTCCCATGAATCAGGTAGCAAAGCTATAATTCCAAGCGCCACACTTACAGACAAATCCAGCAAAATTAAATGTTTCCAGAAAATTAAATGTTTCAAAAATGTTAAATGTTAATTGAATTGACCCGCAGCTGTACAACATCATGACATTGTTCTGATATTTTAATTAGAGTTGTTATTTTCAGGATGACAAGCACCAGACAATTGACGGTCATTTACCGAATATCACTAAAAAAAAAGGGTCCTGGTATATATGAGCAAGCCAGCAAAACCACAAATTATTTAAGGACAAAAAAATAATAATATAGTCTTAGGCACAGCTCTCAGAATTTCTAATTAAAGTATTATAAGTATTACGCCTTGGGTTTTTTTGTATTTAATTTATTTTAATTATCTTTCATTTTGAGACACAGAATTTTAAAAACCTTTTGAGCAGAATTTACTTTGCCTTTCACGGGCCTGTTCTGTAATCTTTTCCAGCATAACCTTAAAATTGGTCCTCTTAAACTTTGTGAGATAACCTTAAACTTTGTGAGATTACCTTAAACTTTGTGAGATTACCTTAAACTTTGTGAGATAACCTTAAACTTTGTGAGATAACCTTAAACTTGCACTTGCTGCCGCTTTGCTTTTGCTTTTTAGATATGGATTTATGAATAATACAGCTTAATTGCTTTATAATACAAACTTCATTGATGAATTAGCAAAATGCAAATTGAGACGAACAGTCGAACACAGCGAAAAATTTCAAAATTCTTAAAGGAAGTTTGCATAATCATGGGAAGACCCCATGTGATCTGATCTCCCTAGCAGCAGAGGTCTGCTTTTCATGTGGGTAAATGATGCTTCAGCAATTGATTGGTGCTTTATACTGTACAAAAGGGCATTTCGTTTTTATGATGGTCAACAATGAAAGGCCTGTCAAAACAACTATGCGAATCTTGAGCATTTAATATTCAAGGGACCAGTTGCTTGAAATGCTATTAAATTTAACCTACTATAAGATGACGTCACGCCATCTTGAAGGTCTGCATAACCTGGTGTTGGTGATTTAATATTGTGTTGGCGGCTAATGGTCTTTCGAGCAACTGGTCCCTGAACTATACTATGAAGAAAAGACAGTATGTGGTAAAACAGTGGATTTGCTTCATACAGGAACCACAAAGCATTACCCATAGATAGGAGATGCTATTATATGTATAAAGTTCAATGAGAAAGGTGTTTAACATTTTTAACTTAGCAACAGAGATGTTACTTTACAATTTAGTTATTAATGTGCATGCTTGGTTTGAGCCATTAATGTAAATAGATGTAGAACTCACTTGTCCATGTTAAACCCAGCTTCAATAGTTTGTTTGGTTAGGATTTTACTGATATTAATTTCATTAATATGGCCACATGCCAGCCCTGTTTCAACATAACTGTGATAAAACAATGACAGGTGCAATAGAATAAGCGCAGAACAGAAAACTTGCTCATTGTGAAAGAAATCACAACACAAGTGCTTCATGTTGCACCTTGGGCAGAAAAACACTCGACACTGAAAATTCTACAAAACCCTCTCAAAAACTCAAAAACATGCCGTCCTCTGGCTAGGAGCTTGTTTGTTGTTCCTCACCACTAACGGAAGATTCATTGTCAAATCAGAAAAACAATTTAGTTTATAGTTGTGCTAGTGTGGTTGTAACAGAATACACCTCCGGCAAATGAGAAAACTACCTTTGAGCACAGCATAAACCACCCATCAATCAACCAACACAAGTCATATAGGGAAGAACAAATATATGCCAAGCAAGAGGATGGTGGCATATAGTCAAGACAATATTTTATCTATTTCAAATAAAACCCTCCTTAACAAACAATAAAATCAATAGGAGAGGAAGCATTAGCTCTCAAATTGGTAAACTTACCATTTTGAACGAGGCATTCTCAACACGTTTCCCGTTGATTTGCATCAGAGCATAGAAACAACAGTTTTTCTAACATAGACACACTCGTCAATGGAGTTGTATCTTTCAGGAAGATTCCCCCTGTGTTTCTTCCGTTCTGGTGGCCTTTGACAACCCTAACCTATTTAGACAGGGATAATGACAAAATGACCCTGAACTGCTAAAGCTTCTTTACCTAGGCAACGATAGCAGACAGCAGGAACTAGAATGTACAATAGCACCACACCTTGTCAAACAACGGACAATAAACATCAGTAGGCTGCATATCACAATTGGAACATGACCAGATTTCCACCTGTCTCCAATGAAGTAAGCTCATAGCAACCAGTATTTGATCAGTAATTGTGACAAACACACAATGAGAAAATAAGTATGAATCCCCATAGTTTGTGTCTGAGGGAAGCTGCAGTGAAGCCTAACTTGTTAACAATATTACATCCCACTGGTTGATATGTTAATATCAAAGTTCCTGTTTGAAAACGATTTACATACCTGGTTTGTTTAGATGTTTGCCAGGTGTCAATAATCTCCAATAAAAGAAACCAACCCTATCCCCAATCTTTCTCAAAAGTTGCCACGCCCAATGCTTTAAAGAATGAAACAAGCCTCAATCCAACTGGCATAAAACAAAGATAAAATACCAGTTGAGCAAAGGATGCACAGAATGGGATGAAATAATACTAAAATTGTTTAAACTAATTTTCTCCTTTCTTTTGATTCTTTGTTTGGGGTTTTCACTTTTTTTATGATGACAAACTTTCCACACTGTATGGTGGAAAACTGAAAGGAAACCTTGTAAAAACATATCATGTGACTCACTGATATACCTGATGGCAGACCAATGCAATTAACCTTGTGAGTGATTAATCGACAAAGGATCTCTTTATTTAACCAGTGTTTTATGTCATAGTTAGGTTTATTTCACCCATAAATAATCAACCACATATACTATAGCTCAGGCTGAGGGGTGGGAGGGGGAGAGGAAGGGGGGGGGGGGGGGCAAGGCCACTGGAAGCGG
>JARFOD010129282.1:0-13917 GCA_031763545.1 Mopalia muscosa
GCCTTATGGAGAACGGCACAAAATTGCGTTCAATTTCGAGCAATAGTTTGGTGTGTACATTTCATTAAAGTGGGTACATATCAAAATTCACTCACCTGTTTTCTCATAGTGATCCTTAACTTTTTGTGAGTAGTTTATAATCAACCAGTAATGCCAACCCGCCAGCCTTTCTGATATGATGTGAACGTAGACACAAAATAGTAGTGTTGTGTCTTGTTAAATTAGCGTCTCACGCCATACACAATGATCTATCCTCCTTAAAATCTGACAAAGAACATTACCCTCGGTCTAAAGCCATTCAATATAGTAACTTCTTTTGGGCTATCTTGTGGGTTCGGGTGTTTGTCCAAAGAGATGGGCATTGTATGCAATTTCAATCTGCAACACAATAACGAAGAACTGGGCAGGTGTTTGTTTACAGGTGTGGACGAGAGGTCATTTTAAGATATTAAATATATGTATTTACTTGACATCGACTGTGGTGTGGGCAGCCATCGGGAAATATCATTAACAATTGTATCCTTCTAATTCTGCAAAACTGGGAAGTTAGGTCTTTACCTATACTATCAAAAGGCGACCTCAACAGTTTTATGACACATTGACTGATTAGTGTTCCACGCCGTTTTTAAGGTATTCCCTGCTTATTGAAGACAGTGTCGAAAAGCAGATCAGTTTAACGGACACGTTTACAACAAAATCGTACAACCAAAACTATCAATGAAAAGTTTATGTATATATATGTGTTTTTATATCAGATATCTTTGATGTGCTTCAAATAGTGAAAATGACTACCTTCCAAAAAGCGTTCAGTTGGGAGGTCGATTTATTTTTCATGGAGCTACTACATGGACCCAATGTGATATCTTTGTTTTTCGTCTTGCTTTGTACTGTCCCTTTGTTGATAGTGGTGGTGGAGGGGATTTCCATCTCTCATCCCACATGGTCAAGTAAGTGGAGTTTCCTGACGTTTGCGTTGAAACCCAATTAAATAAACAATCTGACCGTTGTTATAAAATACAAATTACAACAGTTCGCTCATACGCCTAATTGTTGTTTGTGGATATTTGCACAATGAGTTGTTGCTGTGGTTTATGTTAGGCGGAATTCAAAATAGTTGACAATTCTAGTTAAACTTTCTCCATTGATATATCATCTATATTACAGGAGTTGGATATTGGCGGTTATATATTTGTTGGGGCTTTCATTCGGTTGTCCAGCGTGACGTCAAACCCCAATCAAACAGCCACGTGAGGGAGCGGGTGGGCCATGGCCTTGCAGAATACTCCGTCGGCTTCCTCGGTCGATCGTCAGAGGCGAGAGAAGAGGTTGCTTTCTGTTGCCCTGGTGTTCGCAGAGCTAAAGGGTAACTGGAAGCAGATTTGTTTGTGATGTATTTGTGTCCGTCGTCATATAAGTGAAATACCCTTGAATACGACGTTAAACACCAATCAAACACACAAACATTCGGTTGTCCGGGATTCCTCATAGTTGAGACTCTAGGTAAACACTGGGGATTTGGGAAACTTTCACCGTTTATGTGATGCATAATAATAGGGGGCTAATTATATGTGTTGTCCATTACGGATGTTCATGTGTTTTGTTTTTGTTATCGGTGTTTTAGGTTCGCAAGGATTCAACCCAGTTTCAAACTCTGAGCCAAGCCTCGAGATTTGGAAAACCTCCGCAAATTATATATCATGTATTTTATTGTAATCGGCTTAGTTGGTAAACTAACGCTTTCATATATTGATATATTTTGTTGTTGTTGTTTAAGGTTCGCCGGGATTCCACACAGTTGAAGACTCAGGGGTAACACTGGAGGTTTGGGAAACCTCCGCCATTGTTATATCATCCATTCTAGGAGTCGCGGTGATCTTTTTTCTGATCAGATACTGTAAGTATGGTTTCTTTATTAAACTGTTCATTGACTCTAAATTACACCCGGGCCATCTTGTTTTGCACTTCTTTTATTTGCTAGCCTGTGGCTGATAAGTCGCCCCAAATATTGGGGGAAATTAATGCGGATGGCCTGGCATAGCGTATACGAGAGTTGTCTTAGTCTCGTCCACTATAGAAACTCTCGCGCGAATACGATTGGAGGTTAACCATGCAGTGGCTGAAAAAGGGAGATAAATAGGCTATACTCATATAACATACATTGTGGTTTATGTCATTGGCTAATAACAGAACCCTATGAATATTATATTACATTATATTGTGAGTCATATAGAGCACTGGCAGTTATATGAGTAACAGATTTATTTTCCTTTTTAAATTTTCGCCAACCTCACAATTGATTTTATTTTCACACTGTCATTGGCTGTTCCCAGATGACTTTAACTCAAAACTGTGTCATGTAGTACGCCGACATCACATCAACCGGTTTGTAAATTATTCCCCCTGTAATTCCAGGTGAATTTGAAAGCAATCGTAAATGAGAATGTTGTATGTCATTTAAGATTATATAGCAGGTTAAATATCAATGCTCGTTTGTTTTATTATCGAACCGGCGATATTTTGTGCCTGTTTATGTCTTTTAAAAACGGTTGGTTCCGGAAAATAAAGTAAATCACAATGACCATCGTCAAGTTAAATAATCTACCCTAATCGAAATGTTTATGATAGCATCGTCATGTTAATATAGTGTCACCATCGTCATCTTAATATAGTGTCACCATCGTCAGACTAATAAAGTGTCACCATAGTCAGACTAATAAAGTTCCGCGGTCGTCATGCTAATAAAGGGCCGCCGTCGTCATTTTAATGAAGGGTCATTATCGAATGTTAATAAATTGTTACCATAGTCATGCTCATAAAGTATCACTACCATCATGTGATTAAAATGCCACCATCGTCATGTTAATAAAGGGTCGCCATCGTCACATTAGTCAGTAAAGTATGACCATATTCTTGTTGGTTAAGTGTCCTAATCGTCATGGTTACGAAGTGTCACCATCGTCACAATAAGAAAGTGTCGCCATCTACAAATTGATAAATATAACACCAAGCCGCAAGATCAAGTGAGCAAGCCGTAGTCATGGAAATGAAATACCCTAGAATAGGACGGTGGACCTAAATAAAACCAACAGAATAAATAGTATTTTTTTGTTGCTGCATGTAATGGAGGATAGTGGTAGCAAAGCAGATAGCATGTTTTGTTGTTGTTGTATAAAATGGATAATTATGGTTACAAAACAAATATTTTGAATTAGGAGCAGAAAGTTATTTCCTTCATATGACGACGTGCTAGCACTCGTTGAATAAAGCTATTGGGAAACATCTGAAAGGTGCCGGCGCGCACAAAAAACACGCACCTCTTAATAAGTTATATATTGAACGTTCAGTTTTATTTGCGATACAAAGTAAATTTACAGTGACCATTCGACGTATGGAATTAATGAACTGGATGTTTGTTAACATAGTCACACTGGTTTCTATGCACGATAGCATGCGGCTAGAAGTATACCGTACTTAACGATATTCCAAACGGAATTTTCTTTTGTGCGATTATGTGTTTTTTTTATTGCATCCCAGCAGACTGGAAGCATGAATATTTATTACGGCCTTTCAAAATCAATAGACTGTGACTTATTGTGATATATGCTAGGTTTCCATATAAACATTGAAGCTTGCTGCATAAACACACACTGTTCCTAGACTATGCGTCTTGGTACACCGTGTGAACGGCTCGATTAATATTACGTAAAACGTAGATGATCTTTGAAGCTTTACGTAATTATCTAATTACTGGACGTACTCTTAGGCCAACATGGATATGTACGTTTACATCCGGGCCATTTTAAACAGTCTGTTTGATTCATGGAAAGGTATATGTTTTTACTTATTCTTTGCATATATCATACTGGGTTTATTCGTACATAAATGTATGTATTCCAACGCCTGTAGTATTAGAAACTCTACAGAAATAGCCGGATTTGACAATATCCGGGTGGTAATAAGTCTATCCTAGATTAAGCCAGGATCGCAGGTCTAAGACCTATGAGTAGATTCTGTTTTGCTTAACGCTAAATATGGAAGTTTCGGCAACGACTTCTTCGTTCGGGCACATACGCGTGATATTATGTGAAATTCTGGATCCACATCAATCAAAACGGTAAATTCACGATGTTCAAAAATTAATTCGACATTTTTAGTACTAATAATGCACAAATAAGTAGTTAATTTAGTTTTTCAGTTAGTATATATATACAGCAAAGAGTTAGCAGCCAGATAGTGGAGATTCATGGCTTTATTATGGGTTACTATATCTTCGCGGTTTTTGTTTTAGAATATGTCGAGGTTTTGTTCCTATGAACAATCTGGAATGTGATTAGTAGGCAAAAGGATTGGAAACTCTGCTACCCTTCGAATCATCACACCGCAAATGTGTTACCCGGTTGGCTCGTTCCAAACGGCACATTGGGCCTGTTGGTCAGACTGTTGAAGTATACCAAGTATAGGCTAGTGCATTTAAGGGGGTTTCAGTCAGGGCAAGCCTGGTTCACTGAGCAGACTTCATGTTTGGCCAACACACCCAGCGTGTCGTTTGGAGTAACGGAGTTTCGAGCCCTTGTACATACTCATCTCAGAATCCATAAAGTAACTCGTCCATACTAATGGCAGATTTAGACGGGCAGGTTATCCCACACTGTGTGTCGTTGCATCTGCGGGCTTCTTCGATATAGTAGACTGATGTCCATTTCTGTTGATATTATTTCGATTTGCAAACAGTTTCAACGTGATTTGTGGCTTTCCTATGTAAATTCCTGACCACGTAAGCTTTTCAAATTTTTAAAAAAAAATTTTTTTGGTAGAAAAGACAATTTTATTGGCCTTCACTGGGATCCGAAATCGGGCCTCTGGCTAGGATTTATATATATTCTAAAGTTTTGTGTCAGTAAGCTTACCCGGCTTAGAACAAATTGTTTTGCTCAAAATCAATCCAGGCGATATAAATTCAAAAGCGTATTTTTCTGTATACACAAATACAGTGTAGGTGCATATAAACACCTTTTAAGTCCGGCCTTGAATAGACGTTAACGTATGAAAGAATAGTTTTCACTGTTGTCTGCCTCGGAGTCACAGGGCGGTACTGGGAGATGTGTATTGACCCGGACCAGAATGTGTTTTCTTCTCATCAAATAACTCTTTTAGTTCAACGTCCCTTGCCTATAATAAATCACAGGTGTGTCGCGGTATAAAGAATTTTAAACTGAATTTAATAAGAACATTTTTGTTTCACTCTAAAATATAATATATGTGTTGTGTGTCCGTATTGCGGTCGCTTGGGAGGGGGTCGCTTGCCCTGTTGCTCTCAGAGTATATAAGTAAATTAACATTAAATACAGCTTCAATCCCGCATCAATCAACGATACTATGAGTTCTATGTTTGGGCGTCACACGGTTTATTAAAAGTTAAAACAGTTTATAGTAAAGCTTTTAGAGACAGTCTGGACTTGTGACAGAATCGAGACTTTGTGATGTTTTCTGTCACGAGCATGCGTATCTGTTTATTAAGTCAATTAGGTTTTCCCAGAATTAAATATATGTTTACAAAAAACACATTCTGGATGAGGTGCTGGTTGTTATATCGGAAGAACGATTTCTAGACAGAATCCCAATTGGTTAAACTGTTGCACTTTTCTTCCTGTAATCAATGTTAAAGTTCGTCTGATTGGGGATATGCTCGAATATATCTGTATGTTCGAGTGCTGCCGCATGTAAGAAAACTTTTTCAAGAAACATTCCGGTTTACGAAATTACTCCTTTGTGTCGTTGTTATTTGACCAAGCCCACCTCCAGTATGATGTAACTGGCATCAATAAATATATACCTCTAAACATTTTTACAATTTAATCCTATGTTTCTTCTCTCACTTTCAGGTCGAAAGCGTTGGTTCCAGGGTAATGGCGACCAAGCGTCTAGGGAGAGGTACATCTATCGATACGACCCTCAGACTGGACGTGGTAGCGTAGAAGTGGTTAATGAGACGCCTACCGGAACACCAACGCAAAAACGTCAAGAGAGTCCAAGTCATCTCATCAACGGCGCCGTCAAAACGAATGGCGTTGAACGTCACTCTTCCTTTATCAGCGTTGTGCGGTCAGCGTTTGATAAAGATAAAATATCACCGTCCTTAAATAACTTGTCTTCTCAAATTCATAATAAACCGGATTTACTGGAAGGACAACGGCCTAGATCCAGTTCGGATTCTGCTACCCGATTTGTGTACAGGTACAATCCCGCAACGGGTAAAGGCAGCGTCGACGAAGTCCCCGTTCAGAGAGCTCGAAGTAAATCTAACTGCAATTGTTCACCAACATCTTCAATAGGATCCGAAGGGTCGGTAACACCTCCCAAAGCAAAGGTTGTGTCAGGATTTCCCATTGTCAAACACGCCAAAACTCCCGAAACTCACCACCTCTTATTCCAAAATAATAACCAACGTGGGCATAAGCACACCCCTACAAAAGGAAGTGGAAGCGTTGAGCTTATACCCAGTTCTGTGTCGGAAAGTTCACCAAAAATAAGTCTGGCTCAATATGATTTATATAGCCTTCATAAACAAGATGCGAAAGTTTGTAAGAAGTCTTCTCCCGTTAAGCCAAAATATGTTTATAGGTATAATCCGAGCACAGGTCGAGGTAGTGTTGAAATTATTATTGCCGGTCCAGGAGGCCTTCTCCCAGGGACAAGTCGATCACGCAGTGCCATACAAACTGTTGTCGAAGCACCGAAGGTCAAGGACGCGCCTTGTTGGCGACCGGCACACTTGGGAGGTAAATATGTTTATAAATACAACCCGAATTCCGGTCGGGGAAGTGTGGAAATTATTCAGAAGTCGGGAGAAGCCTTTGTAGATCGCAGACGTAATCATAATTTTAATTACCAAAGTTCGGCATTATCTAGTCCCCTGGGACAAGGTCCCAAATACACTCATCATTTACAAAATAAAGGACAGCAGTCGCCTGGAACTCCTAAACTAGGGACCAAACCTGAGATTTTCCAAACGGATAAAATTCCATGTGAGGATAAAACCAAAGGCATATCATTATCTATTTCAAATTTGTTGGATGAACTTGAAAATTCGCAACCAGAAATTGTCTTGTCGTCTGCTCCTCGACAGCGAGTGAATACGATCGGTTCATGCCAGGCATCTGTGCGACGCGAGACAATTTAAACCACTGCAGAAATACATCAGCCTTCTTCGAATGACTTTCCGGCCTATTCCACATGAAACCTCCAGAGAAGAGGCGGCATAGTTATTATGATAGGTTGTCTGGCAGTGATATAGACTCTTTGGGACTACAGATACATGATGTCAGAGCAATGACTGAGAAAACTGTTAAACCAAAATAATGTATTTTGACGTTGAGTTAAAACAAACTTGCTCTTAAATTCATTGTATCCTCAAGAATGTTTTAAAATTTCAACACATTACAGCTCCCAAATACTGTTCTCCTTGTTTAGGTCTTTATTAGTTTACAGATACACTAAACTACTTTTGTTAAAATGATTTGAAATATAAATTATATAATTAAAAAAAAGAAATGCATATGGCTTTAGTCTGTCATAATATCTTTCAATATAATCACATTTCAAATAAGATCAACTCATTATTTGAAAACAAAAAAAGACTCAGGAATCATAATATATAATATCCTGGTAATACCTTGAAACAGTTTAGCACCTCATTTAGTAATCTTTTTGTAGAATCGGATTTTCTGCAATCTTTGAGTTTACAGAACTATTGGAAAGGGTTTTCAATCTGCTTGTCACTATCGAAATTATTTCTTTGTTGGATTTGTCAAATTTATCATGCATTTTTCGAAGCTTGTTCAGACTCAGCGTTGACTAAGAATATTGAACACCTTAATTTTGTTAACTCCATTCGACATCACAAATCTGCGCTGTTTTGTCGTATTCAATTCAAGTAAATTATTTATCAAATGCAGATTTGCGACACCTTTGCAACCCCGAAATAAAAAAAAGAAATAAAAGCAGAAATTAAATTGATGCATATACTACTGAGTTACATATTAGCGTTGATGTCGGATGAAATACTTATAACCGCAAAATCAGAAAAAAGCAAACTACAGACGAAGTACATTTAAATGGTGTGTGTAGAATGAATGAGCTGCCGATAGGGGTTTTGTCACCTCAGTTGTGAAATTCTAACTCAATTTTTCATTAAATCATTATCATTACAGTAGTCTGGGTACATACTTTACAGGCCGCTTGTTAAATTATTTGGACAGACTGAAAAATCGAATGTTTTCAATTGTTGAGCTGATTTAAGAACTTGACCCTAGACAAGACAAGATTATCACTTGATAGCTAAATGATAAATAATTTTCAAAAACAGGTTAATTTGCACAGGGACCAAACCAGTTGACAAAACTGTGTTTGTTGAATGGGTAATAAAGCCAACACACTTGCATGCATTTTGCTAGAATCTAATTGATTGTTTTTATTAGTACCCCGGTATGTCCTATGAGGGAAGATAACAAAGATTGGACCCTTTATAAATACACGTAGTACATAACATTTGACAAAAACGTGTAGCACATAGAGGTGATATATGTACTATTTAAAACAAGACGTGCATAAAACACACAGAGGGACCGAAACATGTATTCGCTACACACACACATATGTAACTATTATTAATTGTTCACTATTATATTTTACTTGTGGAATTGTTTGTATTGCCTACTGTTATTGTTCTGTTTCTGTCCGGTTTTTTTCTTTGTTTGTTGCAAGTGGTTTCGAGGGTGGTTTCTTTCAACAATGGGATCGATACACCGTCATAAGCCAAATTAAACAAACGTATTGTTTTGTTTGCAGTTGTTCCATTACCGTTATCGAAATGATATCTTTTTTAATTCTGCCATGGTTAAACTACCTGTATTCTACAGTCTGCTTGCTTTTTGTTTTTTCTGGATATGGTTTTATCCTCAATCCACAAACAGTGTATCAAAGAAATCAGATAGTAAACTTTGCCCATTCTATATCTGTCATCTGGGCGACTTGAATCTGTGAACTATGCATCGAAACAGAAAAAACGGTTGTAGTACCGGTAGTTAAATTAAATTTTCGCTACGGAGCAAAATTATAATTATTGTTGGTTTGGTATTGTTGTTGTTTTGAGGGATGTCTTTGACATTTGCCTTACCTGATAAGTCTAATGCATTGTATACGCCTGTGGTTACTGTTGCAAGCATACACACCAATGTGAGTAGTGTACAGAGGAAATCGGATAATGGGAGTCTCGTAATGTTCCATTGAATGCGGTCCTCTGACGTCAAACGGTCGAGATTCATGGATTTTTTTACTAACGTCACAATGCAAAAATGTGTTTGACGGCATGTAAAAGCTCTACTATCACGAATGTTCTTACGTCAAAGGACCGCTTTCCAAAGAAAAAAATTACCTCCCTTGCTAACTTCCATCTTGAGAGTATCTATGATACATTTTTTAAAATGCACATTTCTTCTTTCTCGGTAAATTGAATAGCTTACAACGTTTGTCTTGACATTTCAGCTATGTTATTTATATATCAAGGTTTCATTTTTTTGCCACAGATATTTTATATTTTGGTGTAGTTATTTGGTGTAAGGCCCCTAATGCTGTTTTATTTACTGTTTAGAAAATCAGTACACTAGAAAATGTTTTTTTTGTCAATTTGACTTAATACAATTCAAATTGACTAAAGTATATCATAATATCGCTGTAGTACCTAGGTCTGAATAAGAGCACCAAGATAAAACAGTCAGCAGGTGTGTTGAGTTTCGTTTTACCCTGTATTCGTCGGAGTGATGTTTTGGTTTCCTATTAAGCAGCTTATAAGATTTGTCAATCTTGGTTTTTTTCACCAAAGATTTGACTCACACTTTAGTCAGATGCTTCTTCTCGCTGACCAGCCTTCCGGCGGATTTGCTGTGTTTACTAAACAGAGCTCATGGTTTTAAAACATACACTCTTCAAAAAAATCATTCTAGCACGATGACACACTTGTGGGATCGGTATGTCCAGACCAATACTGTAAATGACCGTCCAAGATCGGGGAGGCCTCGAGTCACCACACGGGCTGAAGATCGATACATCCGGGTATCTCATTTGCGTAATCGCCAGCGTACTGCACGTGACACAGCCCAATAACAGTTTGGAGCCCGCAGAGTGACCGACCAGACAATCAGGAACCGTCTAAGAGAGGCTGGAATCCGAACAAGACGACCCAAAGTTGCCCCCTCCTTAGCCGGCCTGTAAGCACGCACACGAAATTTAAGACAGCCATAAATTTAAGAAAAAAAAAAACTACCTCAGATGTCATTGGCAACAATTAACAATGACAAAGTAAGATAATCACAAGCCTTCATTTGTAACAACTATGAGAATGTAAAATAATCACAAGCCTTCATTTGTAACAACTATGACAATGTTAAATAATCACAAGCCTTCATTTGTAACAACAATGACAAGGTGAAATAATCACAAGCCTTCATTTGTAACAACAATGACAATGTTAAATAATCACAAGCCTTCATTTGTAACAACTTTGACAATGTAAGATAATCTCAAGCCTTCGTTTGTAACAACAATTACAAGGATAGATAATCACAAGCTTTCATTTGTATCAAGAATGACAAGGTTAGATAATGACAAGCTTTCATTTGTAACACCAATGACAAGGTAAGATAATCACAAGCCTTCATTTGTAACGGCAGTGACAAGGTAAAATAATCACAAGCCTTCATTTGTAACAACAATGTCAAGGTAAGATAATCCCGAACATTCATGCGTAACAACAATGACAGGGTAGGTTAATAACAGACCTTTATTTGCAAAAACAATTACCAGCACATAATTTGCTCGCTCCGTTGCCTATGCCTTATAATGATACAATCAAAAGCTAAAATTGCTTTGCAGTTTTCAATGGAAACAATTTTGAAAAGAAAAAAATTGCAATGGTTGGTCACCAGCAGTTACTGTCCGCTAACTCTGGATGAATCGCAGACTCAGAATAGCTCCGTGTGCAGCAAAACCATTTGTCGACAGACACTCTATCGTACAAACTCATCCGACAGACACTCTATCGCACAAACTTATCCGACAGACACTCTATCGTACAAACTTATCCGACAGACACTCTATCGTACAAACTTATCCGACAGACACTCTATCGCACAAACTTATCCGACAGACACACTATCGCACAAACTTATCCGACAGACACTCTATAGCACAAACTTATCCGACAGACACTCTATCGCACAAACTTATCCGACAGACACTATATCGCACAAACTAATCTTCGGAGTATCGCTCGTTTGCAGTAGGCTTAATGACGCTATGTGACTGTATAGACGAGGCATGCGCACTATCATACACGTCATCCAGCCGTAGTTGTTGTTTAAGGAAACTTATAAACTTGACGTTTTTAGAAACAATTGATATACCAGTATGACGGAGACGATAATGTTTTCGCTTATAAAGCTTTATCTCGAAAGAAAAAGGGTGTTCTTAGTTTTAACTTGATTATGTTCATTCTTTCTGTTATTCCATCGTTAAAGCGTCCTGTCAAGTATTACATTCTTCATTCGTTAATAATATATAGGCCTAATACAGTTTTGCCAGGTAGACCAATGTTGCAGCACACTTTCCATTTCGTATTTGTTGAAACGGATAGAACAAGACTATTGGTACTATGTGTTGAGAGGGGCAATCTGGAACCTGTGAGCGATACGTTGATGGGAGGTCCGTGTAGGCCGACACGCTTCCCAAACGGCCATGGAAGCGGTTCTCAATACAATATAATTATTGTTTATGCTTTAATCCTTCCGGTTGTACCAATGCTCGTGGTTCATCGAAAGATGTCTGCTCTCCTTTATTGTGTTCAGATAAGTGAGAGTAGATCGTACTGCCCCTTACAGAATGGAGGACTTGTCAGCTCTGTAGTGGGGAGGCTGGTCTTGGGTATATCTGCTTTTACATTCAAGTATCTTTCTCCCAACGGAACGAAATTTAATGATTCTCTTCTGAATCTACGCCTTTTCTTAATGAATGACAGATGGGATAATACTGACATTGCGATTCTTTGTTTTATCCACGACGAAACGGTTGGCGGAGATGGTTGAAGCTTAGATACAATCCTGACACATTTGAGAAGAGCTGTTGACAAGGTTAAGCCGTGTTATGTCTACTAATCAGATCAGGCGGACAGCTTCTATGACAGAGAAATATTTCGGAACGAACGGTATAAACCGATGTTTTTACATCCACCTTGTGAGAGTCACATTATATCACAATTATTTTTCATTTACTTTAATTTATGTCATTATAGCCTGTGTTATCGGATTTCATGATATGCTTAATACCGGACACAGTACTCATCCAGATGCCAAAGAAAGAATAAACCCAATCTAAACGACTTCATAGTTGCATCGAAAATCTACAGTAGACCTTAGCAAATTCTGAAATTTCTTTCATAAAAAGATAAAAAACATCAACGTTTATGCACAAAGTCTACGACAAGTACTGCAGTCTATCGGCAATTTTCCGTTAACCACAGCGTACAAGGACATGTACCCCTCATGTGTGGATAACGTGATTGTTTGTAATATTATATAAATATTTTAGGTCTTGAAAACTACCACAAACAAACGTTTTGTTATCTGAGAGTTTTGAATTATATTTTACTTTGTAAAATGACTCTACAGATATATAAATTTCTCTGTTTAAAGATTGATGAATTTCAGAAGAGATGTATTTTGAAGTGTCATAATTAAAAAAAACACTATTTTACTCATAGGAATGTTATTTGCAAGACGGTTGATGGTTGATATCAGTTTCTTGCTGACGAGAAATTATGCCAACAATAAAGCTGGTTCAATTTACACAACAACAAAAAAAGATTTATTTTCACACTGGTAGGGGGCTTCCAAGAAGAGCGGTCATTTAGAATAGTCTAGGGTTTCCATTATTCCATCATGAAAACTGTACAATGTTTGTATTTGTGGAATTTTATGTAATACTGTTCAATCCAGAATTCCGATTCTTTGCAATCTGAGCTTGAGGTTGAAATGTGAATTCCTTTTACACTTATCATGTTTGCAGGAATTACTGCATAAATATCGGAAAACGACCAAATGGCAGCCGTACTGTTCGTCGAATCTGGTGACATGCAATCGCTTTCGTTTGCATAATAGAACTAAACTACATTCCTAGGTTGACGTTAATAGGCGTATTTGTTTTCAAGTTCACAGCACACCAGGCTCCTTGCGACACAATTATGCAACAACAGCCGCATTTTTTGTGGAACTTTGAGAACGGGTTTGCATTTTATTTGTGAAATGCAATCCCATTCCTCTTTTGATTTCGAATTATTGTGTTCACAACAAATACAGAGGCCAATATTGTATTACTACGCAATAGTGGTCACGTCGTTCTGCAGAATTAGGCGAAAAATGTAACCCCATTCATCGTTTAAACAGAATGAAGCTACATTCTAAGTTTGAGATTAATTGGTGAAATTTTTTAAAATTTATTATGTCCACAACACAAACGATCAAATGGTGTGAAATACGCAATGGTGGCTTTATTATGTGAACATGATTTGGTGGAATGCGATCTAATCTAAACTTTTCTTCTGTAAAAAAAGCTATATTTGACGAATGGAGATAATGAGTATGTTAAAGGCTTTGCTGTTCACGCCATACATTCGCGTGGATATTATTCAGTACACAATGCATGGCAGTCATTTACGTGTGGTTGAATTTCATTAAATGTAATAACACCCCTCATACGAAACCTTGATTTTGAAGATCTGTTACCGTGTTCACAATATCCCTATGACGGATGAACTAACAGTACCATGTCCTTTGCCACCATTGAGTCGAGGGACTGACGGTTCAGTTT
>JARFOD010129293.1:0-13916 GCA_031763545.1 Mopalia muscosa
GCATGGAGACGAGCAGTGCGCAGGCGATTACGTATGGTTTGGGCAGTCACACGACCTCTAAACAATTCATTCCTAGTAAACGTTGCAGTGAGAAATCGATAACGCAAATGACGTAAGACGATTTGTCGGTGTTCTGCATGTGTCGTCACACGTTGCCTACACGAACGAGGTCGGTCTTCGGATGTGCCAAGACTGTTGGAGAGGTGTCCGAAGATCATGGCTAGTCCGTCGACTACATCCCATAACCCTGGCAACGCCAGTGACGGACGTTCCTGTATTCAGCATGTCAATGCGCACGTTCACGTTGGATGTTTGACAGTCGTGGCATAGCAAATCAACGGATAATTTACTGTAAGAACTTGTTTTCCGGGATGGCACTCTACTGTTCTAGCGTGGGCTCAATTGCACGTGTCTCATAAGGTCACGAGACTAGGAACACAAGGAACCATGCTTTATCCTTGATGTATGGTGGCACGAACTGCATGCTTGTGCACGTCGGAGTTGCTGTGTGTCTTGATATTTTTGGCAACGCATTTACCTCTAATACTTGTATAAAGTTTCAAGAAAATATTTATAAATTTATGAGTGTGAAGTTCCTTTTTTGACTGAGTATATATCAAATGAATGTGCCAAATATGTGAATGGTTAAACGAGTTTTGTCATTAGGAATGTAAAACATAATGACTGGTATGATAAAAAAATGTATAAATCAAAAATCCAAAAAACGTAAAGTGTAATGTGCATTTGTTGATTTAGAGAAAGCGTATGGCAGAGTTAATAGAGGGTCTTTGAGGGAATAGTTAATGTCGTATGGCTGTGACAACAGACTGGTGAGGGCGATTAAGGCTATTTATAAAACTGTTAGACCATGTGTGAGATGGCGTAATGATTACTCTGATTTCTTTGATTTAGCAACGGGTCTAAAACAAGGTGAGCCCATGTCGCCTTCTATGTTCCCACTTCATCTAAATGATGTGTATTCTGATTTATGTAATGGAGACTATTCTACAAATCTATTGGAAGAGTTTCAGCTTTTTATTCTACTTTTTGCCGATTACACGGCTTTACGTTAACACCCTAATAGGCCTCCAAAATCTGTTTTTTGTTATTTGTTTAAAATATAATTTGAATATGTCGGACGCTAGAAAACTCCTTGTTGATAAAGCAAAGAAGTCCATATTTAAATTAAAGAAGTGTTTCTATTGCTTAAAAGTTGATATCAGAACAAAATTGTTACTTTTTAACACCATGATCAAACCTATTCTGCTTTATGGGTGTCAAATTTGGGGAATGGGTAACACAGGGGATATAGAAAGTGTGTATACTCAATATTGTAAATATATTTTAGGATTACCTAGAAGTGCTCCTAATATCTGTGTATATGGTGAGCTGGATATCTTTAGCTTATCAGTAGATTGTAAGAAGAGATCACTTAATTTTTGGTTTAAGGTTGTCTCGAAAAAAGATTCGCTAGTGTATAAATTATATAAGTTACAATATGACCACCAAACCAATAGCAGGGTTTTCCACTGGAGTAACCTTATAAGACGTCTGTTACAGGACTGTGGGTTAAACTATTTGTTTATGCATGAAAATCCCACTGCTAGAATTATAAATGTAGCAAAGAATAATGTTGAAAATAGCTTTGTTTCAAACTGTTTGTCACTGATGAGGGAATCGACAAGATATGATTCATATCGGTTAATTAATGGTGATTATAGAAATGGTTGTATAATTGATATTGACAAGTCATTGCACGATTCTTGTGCGAAACTATTAATACGGTTCAGATGTGGTTACCATGGCCTCGCTGTTGAAACTGGTAGATATCTTAACATTCCTAGAAAAGAACGTACTTGCACAATTTGTAAATCGAAATCAATTGAGGACGAGTACCACTTCTTGTTATGCTGCCCTGTGTATAACATAATACGAAAATCTTGTTTTAAAAAATACTTTTGTAATTTTCCGACAAAATATAAATTTAATAAGTTGTTGAACCCAAATACTACTGGTTCATTAGAATCTGTATTTAAATACATAAAGAAAGCTATATACCTACACAATGAAATTATGTCACACCTTCAATGATACCTTCCGCCTGATGTATAGTTCGTTGTATTACTATTGTATCTATGTACTTGTGTTAATTGTACGAATATTTGAAGAGAAGAGCCTTTGGCTCGTTCCTGCAATAAACAATAAAGCACAATAAAGCATATATAAAAGTAATAAACTGTCACGTATTGTTTATCTTTTTAACAGGGCTACCTTAAGCCTAAACGGTATATTGCATCGCAGGGTAAGTAGCATGTACAAGACAGCACTAAAATTAGATTTGACTGTTCCAGTTTCATTGTTTAAATTAAAGTATCAATTTTCTAATTGTGATTTCCACAATAAATATAATATTCACATTTGTCAAAACTTACATTATCTTCTGAATTATATAGTCAACAATGAATTAATGGAATGCAAAAAGACACTTGGTCATGTATTTGCAAATGAAACACAAATCCCAATGAAAAGCAATTTATTAAGCAATATTGCAACTTTTTAGACACTGTCTTGACCAAGAAAAAATCTGAGGAAAAATAACAATTAAAGAGAAACGGTTCTTGTTGAATCATATGTAAACAGCAGAAAAATATGCTGTCTTTACTTCACCAATTATTAACGTTTAAGTACGATTTTGTATAGGTTTGTATATTCTATGCTGCACAGAATTGATTTTTAACTTTGTAACAAATTGTAACGTTAATTTACTACAGGGCCAAGAGAAGGAATGGTTAACGATTTCCTGCGAATGGTCTTTGAACAAAACACCGGAACGATTGTTATGTTAACAAATCTGATGGAAGGTTCACAGGTAAGTGAGTTACTGTACTAGTTTGTGGAAGAGTGACAAGAGAAATATTATCTGAATATAAAGTAATAATATGTGATATATGTGTGAATACTTGTTAGGAAATTTGTGGGAAGCCGTACTGTTGCCTGATAATAACCTGGTGAAGCCGTTGTCCAGAAATGATCAAATTTGTCACTATTTGCCCTTTTGGTTGTGAATGGCGCATGTAAAATATGTTAATGTTATAAACCAGGTGACTACTAGTTTCGTTGGGTAAGAGAAGAAAAGAAACAGAATAACAATCTAAACAGAGTAGTTGATACCCAATATACCATACAAGTCTTAAATGTGTATGTTGTGTTAACAAAACATCTCAACGATAAAAAAGTTGAGGGCTTTAACATTTGGTTGATTCCAGGTAAAATGTTTGAAGTACTGGCCGGAGTTTGGTACAGCAACGTTTGGTTTGATTAAAGTGGAGCTACTCAAACAGGAACTATTTGCTGATCATGTCGTCCGGCAGTTGAGTCTTACCCATCTACAGGTAGTCTAAAATTAAGTATTCATTAAGGACTATGATGAAGTCTGTCAATCATTATAAATTCAGAATTGAGATCTAGTTCGAATTTCATCATTAAAAAATATGCAATAGGTGAGTGAAAGGAATTTCGAAAGGACCCCCCCCCCCCCCCCCCACACACACACACACATATATGCAATAGGTGATAGCCATATGATAGTGAGAGATCTGAGATAGCTTTGACAAAACTCAGCAGTGGGAGATTAGGTAAATATGTTTTTATTTACAAAGAAAGTGATCTCTGGGCCCACATTAAACTAAACAAGATATTCGATCAAAAAGTGAAAGAATTTTTGTTTTCTAGGCGAACAAAACAAACGTTATGAAGCAGTTTCATTTCATGTCCTGGCCGGACCATGGAGTCCCAACACACCCTGAAGGCTTATTGGACTTCCGGGACAAAGTGAACAACAGTGATGTACAGCTGAAAGGACCTATTGTTGTTCACTGCAGGTAGGTGCATAGGAGTATTGAATTGTTATTTATTATCCCCCCCCCCCCCCCTAAAAAAACACAGTTTTTTTATTTGACAACGGCTGTCGAAAAAGGTGTTGCATGATGAATTTGTTTGTACGATTGGTGTTTTAACGTCGCATTCTAGTGTATTTTACTTGTATGACGACGAATTGTCCCTTTTTGCTATGTTCCTTGCTTAAAAGCAGTGGAAAAACGTGAGAAAACCCAACACAAACCAACCCGCTATTGCCGGAGACACTCATATATAGGATGGCAGGCGTTTGGAGGGAGCTTCCTGTCGCCCTGCTGCTCTCAGAGCTAAATGGGAACAGGAAGCCTATCTGTTTGTGGTGTCTTTATTGCGTTGTATTGTTGTCATCTTGCATTTGTCATGTCCTGTCTTTGTTTGTTGCCATTGGTGTCGAGGGGGGTTTCTTTCACCCATTGGGCTGGCACATCGTCATATAAGTGAAATACCCATGTATATGACGTTAAACCCCAATCCATCAAACAAACAACCAAACAAACATATATGGGATGTTCAACATACGGACTCGAACCGTGGAAGATGGCTAGAAGTAAGATTAGTACACAGACACGCTAACCACAAAGTCACGATCTCCGAACTTAGGATAGAAGGTGAAATCTACAACTTCAGTCTTTTTAAAGTCTATATGACATTGAGTCTCAAGTGATTAGCTATGCTATGTTTGGGGAAATACTTATGAATCACATCTTACTCCTCTAGTGATGTCACAAAAGAGAGCAGAGAGAATTGTCAACCAATCAAAGTATCTGACACTAGAGGACACTATAATCAAATACCTAAAACTATTCCCGCCAATAGCTCACAAGTTCTGTTACCATGCCCATCTTATACCATATGCACTGAAACGCTCGGCTTTCAACAGTGCATGGATATAATACAAGAAATAGTATCATTAACCTTTATCGCCTATTTTACACTTCAACCTAATCATTCTTTAATACCCACTGTAAGGGTCCTCGCTTGTGAAACAGTCCCTTTGCTAGCTTAATACTTTTTAAGAGGGACTGTAAAAGTTACATACTACGTCTGGCATCATAATTTAAATTGTAGGGCTAATGACAATGAAAACGGCATAATTTTTTTGATTGGTGTTTAACATCTTACTCAAGGGTATTTCACTTATATAACGACGGACACAAAAACAGAACATCACAAACAAATCTGCTTCCCGTTACCCTTCAGCTCTGCGACCACCAGGGCAACAGAAAGCAGCCTCTGTTCTCGCCTCTTACAATCGACCGAGGGAGTATTCTGCAGGGCCATTGCCCACCCGCTCCCTCACGGGGCAAAAACGGCATAAGGTCAGATGATAAATAAGCTCTATTCTTCCTGAAGCAATCTTCGTGAAGCATTCTGCTGCTCACAATGACAAATTTATACCGCCAATCTATATTTCTCTAATGGGATATAACAAACTCTTTGGGATTTTATTCTCGCAATGCTTTATAATAATTTAATGTCAGTTATATAGGTCAACACGTTATGGGCTACAATCCAGTCCGTACAGTCTCTTATGATAAGTGTACTGCCAGTGTGTGAACCACAGTTACAGGATATCGTTTGTCCTCGGATGTAGATGTAATAATTCGTTTTTCTCACTAACAATGATACACAAGTATGGATTAATTAAATATATTTGTTATATGGAACATCTATTTAAATCCTGATTAAGATACAAACTTTATTGATTTGTCCACTTAATTACTTATCTGTTCTAAGTTTGGAAAATGTTTTAATCTTCAACTGTTGATGTGAAGAAGTGTTTATTCATATGACACTTATTGTGAACTGTAATTTGCTGAGTCAATTTGAATTGAATTGATAGAAAATGAAAACGTTTTCATGCTTTTCGGGATTTCGTATTTGTACAGCATTTCAGTGTCCATTTTGGTACCGTTCCCTATCCTAAGATTGAGTACCATACCAAACGATATTCAAGCGCATTAAAGCACAGGTCTTGGCTGTAACCAATTGGCTACAAGCCCCACTTATCTTGTTACAGTGCCGGAATGGGGCGCAGTGGTTCCTACATGGCTGTGGATTATCTTTTACAAGAGGCTCAGACAAAAGGATTTGTTGGTGTGATAAGATGTATGAAAATTCTTGGAGAACAGGGGCTTAAAATGAGTCTAACAAAGGTATGCTCTTTTTACTAGATGTATTTGATATATATAAAGTGTTAGCTAATGGCATAGCTATGTTTAGTCCTTTTGAAAAGACCGTCGACGTTTGATATTCATCATTTGGATATTGACAGTATGTCGACGTCCTTTCCTTCGACTCAATTTCCGTATCGAGTTTCTGTGCTAAACATGTCGCACACCGTTAAAACAAAACTGCAGAACGAATGTAGCGATTTAGGCCTACTCACTTTGCCAGGCTGTGAAGTCAACGTATTGAGTAACTATTTTTTACCCTTGATAATGTATTTTCGGTAAATTCTACAAAGTTTGAGAGTGCTTTTGTCAAAAATCACCAGTTGAGCTCACTGACCTCGATATCGCGATAGTTGAAGCGGGTGCATCGAAAGTGCAGACTTCTCGGGCAAAAATGCTCTCAAACTCTGCAGAATTTACTGAATAATACAATGTTGAAGACAGAAATCGATTGCTAAATATGCATCCTTGCAGTTTATATAAGTAAATCGCTAAATTCGTTCTGTAATGTTGTTTCAACAATGCCCAAAATGTTTTGCGGCAAAACCGGATACGTAAATTGAATCGAAGGATAGGACGCTGAGGTACTGTCAATGCCCAAATGATTAATATCAAACGTTGACGGCCTATTTTATGTTGTCACTATTATAATTAAATTATAACAATAATTGAACCTATTCTCCATATCGTTTGATACCTGGATTTGTGGGAAAAGAAAGCACCCTGGTTATGAAGCTGTTTACAATATTCACATGTCGCTCTTATTTTGCATGTCTAGAGCATGTTAACTATTTAGAGTTTGAATAAATAGCCTTTTGACGTTACCCGAGGTTTCCCCTACAATAAAACAAAAATCAAATTAATGTGTTTGAAAATACATTTTTGTCTATAAAGGCGATTGGCTGAGGGGTCTACATGTACATGTAAGTGTCCAACATTTACTACTGGCAATTCAATGCCCAACTCTGAGAGTCCTGGGTTCCATCCACCGACAACTGGTCTCTGTCTGGTTTATTTTGTGAATTAGAATGAAACTAATAAAGTGTTATCCCGAAATAACAAAACTACTGCGTGAAAAAGTGCCTAACCTTTTATGACAAGGCAATTACCTTGTTTATCCAGAAATTGTATAATTAAGGTAATTACCTTTTTCATAATTGTCGTATCAGCTGTAGGCACATAATTTATAGTGAATGTCTTTTAAGGTATAAGAAGCAATCATACGGAGTTATAATTATTTTCAGAAACAGTATGTGTTTCTTCACGAAGTGTTGGTGAAATCATTCGGAATGAACATCAGCTCTAATTCTTCCCTTGACTGTACTAATATTTACAGCGAGTTGACTGGGGATGGCTCAAAGAGAAGACAATCAAAGATGGAAGAACAGTACGAGGTATAGTCTGTAATAGTCAAGGTCACATACAACTATTGTGAGCCAGTGGATTGATTTATTGATAGATTGATTGATTCATTCATTGGTTCATTGGTGTCTAAAGCCATGGGTTTATGGTATTATTCAGTTATGTGACGGATGTGTGCTTCCAAAAGGTGAACAACAACCACACAACCATAATAATAATAATAATAAACTTTTATTTCAGACTTTTTGTCCGTATAACATTACAATTGCGCATATATGATTAGCAAGAATACAGCCATTTCATAGTAATCTACAACTGTACACATACTTGCATGTGTTTTACTTAAGCATAATGTGAACTGTTATATCTTTATGGTAACTTGATGTGTGCTTCGCATAACTACAGTCGAGAGAGCGCGGATTCTTAACAGGAGCAATTAAAACGATAGCAAACTGTGTTATTGTGGACATTCATTGAGATTGGTAGAACACTTCCCCGGAAAGTCTGCAAAGATCACAGATGAAACTGAGCTAGTTCCAGGACGGCCCCACCATTTTGCATTGTTGCGCTTTATTTCGATTAACAAATCGGAAGTCTGCAAATGATAGCGAAGTAACCAGAATCTAGTGAGATTCTGTCGATTGTTTGGATTGCGTCAACGTCTTTTGTTTCAGGGATGTGTTATACAATCACTTTACATACTGTTTGATAAGAATATCATAGGTTATTTTTGATTGTTTTGTTGTATCTGACCGGGCAATACATATGCCTTCCTCTAAAATACTTCATAGCAAATATTTAACGTATCTAATTGTGGTGTGCGATTGCCTGGATGTGTATGAATATAAACGGTTACCGATCTTTAAGAATTCCTAATTTTAAATATTTTCATCAGCTATATCAACAGAAGAATCTAACACACGTTATAAAATACACTTAGACATATTCGGAGTCTTGACAATCCTTGACCGCTTAATTACCCTTGATAGCAATGGGAACAATTTTTGAAATCGTCAGATCGATCATATTTACTTTCCAACCCCAATTCCATTTACACTCTGGTTAAGGCTCGTTTGTTTGGAGATTAGCAATTCTGTCTTTAATTGGCGCTAGAGGAAGAGTAACTTTCTAACTTTATCAAAACAGTACACATTTTATGATTGTGCTGGTGTCGATTATTTTTGCAATAAACCTCCAAAATGTAAGTGAAATACCCATGAGCACGGCGTAAAACACCATTTAGTTAGCCAGTCCGTCAAATTCCATTGTTAAAATGACATCATTTTGCCCTTCCTGCATTTTGTATTCTTAACGTTCTTGGCGGTCATTTTAGTTGTACACATTTTTCCTTCATTTTACTACAGATACAATTGGCACTGTTTCAGTTTTCTTTCTTTATTTTTGAAACGCAATCATTTTTCGTACATCAATTAATAAAGGAATATTCTTTCTTCTTCAGACTCTAAACAGTGTTATACCGTTTTCTGCACAGAGAAACAGTGATAGGACCGTTCACCCTGATAAAGGAAACCCTGAACTAGTACCAGGTTAGTCCAATTAGTTGACCGTTTAATCACATGACGCCTATAGTACCCATTCTTCTGAACAGAACAATTGAAAGTATGGCGGATGTCACAGAGTATTTTTTACAATGGTTTTGCTATTTAAAAGACAAAGTCCTGACAAAAGAGAAATGCCATATTGTATGACCCTCAGTGTCAGAAAGATAATTAAATGTAACTATAATTAGTCTTATTCTGGAATCTTGCTCTATAGATCTTACGCTTGAGTAGTCGGATTCTGGAGTATTGGGCTACAGACACACCGCTACTTCTGGATTGGTGATAAATGGAGAAGTACATGGAGCAATATTGTACAGTTTGTACATTAGCTACTTCTATACTTTGCAAATGAATATGTATTAGAACAAATGGCCAGAACAGAATTAATACTAGTGGTATTTTTGTTATTATTAGTAATATTATTATAAGTGACATTGTTTCTGTTTACAGCTGATGAAATCTATGCACTTCCACACCCAGTAGGAACAGACTGTATTATTCCTGTCTTCCTACCTGTTAGTACATCTTAAATATGCTGTGTTCAAGAAAGTGGGATATATTAATAATATTAGTAGTCATTATGTTTTATATTATTGTAAATGACTTTATTTTACATATGGGGAAAAACAATTCACATATATGGAATAGAATTTCTCATATGTGGAAAAGAATTCAACATATGTGAAAAATAATTTCACATATGTAAAATTATTTTCACATATGTAAAAATAATTATTTATTTTACATATATGTTGAAAAAATTCAACATATGTGAAAAAGAATTTAACATATCTAAAGTAAAAGTTAATTCAAGGTATATGGAAATCTTTTTCACTTATGTAAAATAAAAGGTGAGTGTAAAATGAATGGCAATGAATATGCTCAAAAGGTACAATCTGATCAGAACCACATCCATCACCTGCATTTCTCAGAGCAATTTTTTAGAGAAGAATAAATCATGGAAACTACATTTTATGGGCCAACAATTGCGACGTCTGATTCGTCTGGGATAAAGCCTAGAAGGATTCGTTGTGAAAATAAAATGATGTAGACTACAATACAAAAACTGAATAAGAATAAACCCGTCGCCTTATATAATATTTACTCTTTATTTGTCACCTTAATTGGCATTTTTCATAAAAGAATGTATGGGCTGTAAATATATGCCGGACTTCGACTTTTGGCATTGTGCACTCATTGACGTTTTGGTGTTTTATTTTGATTATGTGAAAAAGAATTTCACATATGTTGAAAATAAATCTACATATGTTGAAAAGAATTATTCATATGTCAAATAAAAGCAAAACTAATTGACGTGTGTAGAATAAACATAGAAATGATAAAAAGGCTTGGTATCAAGACAGAAGAACCCTGTATTTCTTTTCAGGTAACGGCTGGAAATTTTTCTATACCAAAAGTGGCACATTTGTTATATATTTATTATCCATTAATTTGTTTATTGTTTGAGTCAGTCCGATGATATGATTGTGACATAATTATAGTTGTAATCAAAAGCAATTTTGCTTACCTGTATGTCTACATTCTATGTGCGTGTTTTTGTTTTTTGCTTTTTTTCTAGGTTTCTAAAACAAAGAAAGGATTCATCATCACCCAGATGCCCCTCATAAGTACAGTGGTGGATTTCTGCCGTTTGGTTTATGATCACTCTGTGGAAACAATTGTTATGCTCAATACTGAAGACGATCTTGATCATGTTAGTTTGTTCATTCATATAACATTCTTTCTTGGCGGCTGAGCATGGCTGCTCTTTATTTGAAGCTCATAGTTCCTTAAAATAAAATTGATTCAGCAGAACCACCACTTAACTACTACAACCACTGTGAAGGCAGTGTTGTGAACGCAATGAGAGGAGGTTATTTTATGTGATATTGTACAACATACAAATAGTATTGAATCCAGTATATATAGTTTAAATGAAGAGAAATCGTTTCATTAACCGGTACAACTGTAGAAATAAAACACATACAAGTAGCACAATACTTTCCTTTCGTTAATTGACCATCAGTTTCTGATATAGAGTCGAAGTATACAATAGAACAAAATGATTTCCAACATTTTCAAGGAGTGGAAAGCGATAATTGACCATAACCTCTCTAGGATGAGGAGGCTTAAATGTCAATTTTAATAGCAGTGTATTATGACGAACCCGGTAAATGGTGTGGCACAAGACCACTATTTATTTGCCATAAGCCGTAATGTAAACGGTAGGCCCCACAGCTCCATCCCAAACTTTCTTTGGACGAAAATGCCGGCCACATATCTTAATCGGTTCTTTTAGAGTTCCCTATAAATGTCTTGACAGGGCATGACCGACGAAATTTTTAGCTACAAGCCCTGGAGTGTGATAGGGATTTTCATGCTGTAAACAACAGCCAAATCACCCCTCCATTAAATAGTTATAAATACAGTAAATGTGACCTATTTAGGCTATAATATAACATTGACCAGAAACCCCCATTAAATCGCTTCACAGCAATAGCAAATACTCCACCTAAAACACATTTCCAGGACCAGAACAAATAAAACAAAACAACACACTATTTTATTAAGACTTATATTCGAGGCTGACAAGTACGCCTGCTTAATGGATTGGGGCTTCGTCATGTCACACCGGAAATCAATAGGGCAAGTCGCCCAACTATGATGAGTGCAGTGGAGTAGTCAAACTGTGAATGCCGATTCAAACTTGGAGATTTTTTTATTATTGCATATTCTAAAAGTTTAGATACTGATGTTTATCCTAGAGCAGACCCGATATAGGAAATTTGAATTTGAAGACCGTTAACTTTGAGGATAAAAATTGACTACAGTATTTATAACAGTGGTGTTTTGACAATCAATTAAATACAGGTAGCTACCTGGAGAAGATTATCAGTCTGCCTGCTGTTCATGTAAGCGTATCAACAGTTTCCGTGTATTGTATATTGAGCACGTATTGACTGTCACCACATGGGGTTGATTTGTGTTAGTCTATTAAGAGATTGATCACAGGTTGAATGGAATTGACACGGTCAGCTCTTGTAAATTTTATAGAAAAGCTGGTATATTTCACAATATATATACATAATTATTTGCAAACATACATAGAATGACTCAATTCGATATAATAAACAACTTGTGAAAAATCAAGATTGAATGGCTTCAAAGAATGGAGCATGACAGATGTAAAACTGTCATAAAATAGATCAGAAAGACATTTTAGCCGTTTTCTCTGCTTTCACCTCAACATATAAAACTAAAAAACGATCATTCAGATTTTTAATATCTTTTTTCGTTTTTTAGATATAGTTATAATAATTTGAAATTTCACTATTTTGACTAATTTATTGGATTTTAGACCTATAACACAATATTACAAGAAAACTAAGACAAACAGCAAAAAACTGAATGGTTCATATAATGTTTTATACGTTGATATAAAATTGAACAATTGACGTAAATGGTATAAAAGAAGTAGCAATTTGAAAAAGCCGTAGCAAATATTTACTTTTTATGCCAAATATTTTTTTTTGTAAGTTGTAGAAAAAAATAATTTACTTATTAGAAAAAGACAATTCAGAATATATATACATGTGTTGAAAAATTCACAGTAGTTAAGAAATAAAATGGCAAAATGTAAAAACACTCTATAGGGGGTTAGAGTATCCTTAAGAACGAGTCGTTAATACCATAATCATCTAAGCGTGGGTATCAGAAAGTGTCAAATCCCCAGACGATTTTCTGAAATGATCCGCTCATTCCTAGAAAAGCACAAAGCAGAAAAGGCAGTGTTTTTTTTCTATCAAAAACATGAATCGTCTCCCCTGGGCTATCCCAGACTGGTAGTTTTACTTAACATGATGACAAAATGGGTTACAGACACTTCTCTCTTTCATTAATCACCACAGCAATAGCTCTATGCTTATTTTAAACGCGTTCCTAGACGCCTTTCGGACTTGATTCCAACTTATAAATACACAAATACACTTGCAGGAGATATCGAGCTTCAGATATAGGCCTCCCCGTTTAGAAACAATCCCTTATATAACGAATGCTGTCAGCAGGATAGCAATCTTCTCCCATTAACTGAATATTAACAACAGAGTTTCGTTTGTTGTGGTAAAGAGCGGGAGGAAATATCTGATCAAACAGTTAAGAGGACAATTCTGTTCTACAGGGCTGGTGAGTAGGGAAAAAGAGAAACGAGGAAGATATAGAAAAACAAACCCAAAGCCAAGCGGATTAGCAGAAAAGAGAAAATGTGAAAGTTAGATGACAGACACAGAACAGCAAAGCCAAGTGAATGATTAATAGCTGGATTGATCCATTGACAGTCTTCTCGAGTCTAGGGTTCGTATAATCATATTAATACCTTTAGCCAGTCATGTCAAGCAAACCTAATTCCCCCGAAACAGCTTATCCAGTTAAAACACAAATGGGTCAAAAATGAGAGTTGGCGAGGAATAACTTTATATCGGTATCGCAAAGTCGGCTGACGGATCAAAGGGATTGTTTATGATAATTGTCTCTCGAGTTATTGCAGGTAACTTGTCATTATCAATCATGTCAGATACAAGTCTGTGCATTAAGCCACACAAAACGGATACACTCTTAAATTATTTCTTTACTGAGTATCCAAAGTGTAGACAGAATTATTTTAACTTCCAGTTACCATTTCCTTTAACCGCAACTCATCTACATGTTACTTACAATCTTACGATTTAAAAAAAAAAACAAAAGCAGACGCCGACATATAGACGAAGTTCAACATCGATCATGCTACTTCTGTATACGTTGTTAAATCGACTACATCGATGGCGTCTTCGTGGTTTCGATGGGACACTACGTGACTGACGTTGAGATACTGATTGATTGATTGACTGGTGTTTTACATTGTGCTTAA